>JARFOC010111500.1:0-11609 GCA_031763485.1 Osmoderma eremita | reverse complement strand
CAACAGCAAATCATTTATTATAAACATCTTCGAGTGCAGGAGGATGACAATTTTAGTTTTTAGGTTACATATGCATCTGTACATAGATTCCATGAAAATGTTACAATTTTCTTGATGCTTTTGACATTTGTGGTAAACAATATACCATTATATACTGGTTTATATTGTTAATTTTCAATATGTCTTTATCTTAAAACGTCTTTACTCCTCAAGGTTAACAATAACATTCCGCCATTATGGTGGGTATTCACTACTGTGCGTGACAGAGGCGAGCAAACTGCGGAAAATCTGGATGAAGTATAACTGATGCATCGAAGCCTACAAAGCCAAACGGAATTCCGTGGACTTTGTGGACATCGATGCCTTTAATTAGAGTTCTAATTAGCACAATAATGAACACCGTCCATAATACCGTTTATATAGCAAGGCATCTTTATCGAAATTTGAATTTTGAAGTGACAAATAATTATTTTTAATCACAATCCATACTCAAATCTGCTCAAAAGTACATGAATATGACATTGTCTTCTTGGATACGCAAGTATGCAAATTTTCAAATTACTGCAACATTCAAAGGTTTGGTAAAATTGCACCAGTAGGTCTGGTGACTCCCTGACATACCCGATACAAGTCAAGATAAGAGGAGTAAAGTAAATATGGCGGGGCGCACAAAACAATCGAGCGAAATAGTGTGCAATAAATGCTCAGTTACGACAAAAAATTACGTCTCGTGTGTGAAGTGTAAGAAAAACTAACATAATACCGCAAACTAATCACGCAAACTGTATAATAAAAATTAATGGAAATATAACCTGTTGTGAGAACCTAACCACAAAACACGACTGCGACGAGTACAAGGAAAAGAAATCTCAAAATTGAGACAAAGACTATCTAATATAAATGAAAAAGTCATAACAAATGCACAACTAGAGACATCTATTATTGAAATACCCAAAGAGTTCGGCAGTTTAACGGCAGACAAGAAACCAATGAGCATTAAAAATACAAACATGAACGATAAATTTAAAAAGAATACTGCACAAGAGGATGAATGACGACCTACACATTTTGGCGGATATTAATAATCACTTCATAGATTCTTCATCATCGTAAAAAAAGTAATTATCCACAATTAAAAAAATGTAAGATGCATACCGGAATCCATGGTGTTACATTTTACTGATCCTACTGATGGTGAGTGTTATTTATAGTTTGAATAACACAAAAGCAACCGGTGTTGACGGCATATCGATCTCGTTGTTGAGATACTGCTCGGAGCAACTTGCGGTTCCTTTGGCCCACATTGTGAACATCTCCTTCCGGCACTGAGTGTTTCCTGATATGTTGAAATCAACGATTATAAAGCCTCTTCACAAGAAAGGAGATAGAACATATTTTGATAATTATAGGCCAATATCTTTGGTATGTACCATATCAAAGATCATTGAGGTCCTAATGTATAACAGAATGGTCAACTTTTTGTCAAAATATAATATCTTCCACAATAATCAAAATGGTTTCTTGAAGAAGAGGTCTACAGCACGAGCTACTTTCCAGCTTTTGGAAGAAATTACATCTGGTCTCAGCAACAAGGAGTTGACCGTCTGTGCTTTGATGGATCTCTCCAAGGCATTCGATAGCGTTCAGCACGAGGCAATCGTGGTGAAGCTGGAAATGATTGGCTTCAGGGACGTGGTCCGGGATTTAATTTAATTATTTATCAAACAGAAAGCAATGTGTGGCAGCGTGTTATTTAACAGATGCACTTCGCAAACTACACTCTAAATGGGAAGAAATTTGAACAAGTCGGGAGGTTCCAATACTAAACCATAAACATTCACTATAAGGGGTACCACGAAGCAGAAATCAATGCAGGATTGCAGAATACATCTAAGTTATAGTCTAAGAATATCATTTATAGAGTGTCTGGTGTTATCAGAATTAATAAAATAAGGACCAAGTAAATAATAGAACGACTGAGTGTGGAAGCTGTTTTAGAAATAATCGCCAGTTCAAATGGTTTAGACATCTAACCAGGCCAGGAAATGAAAGGCCCGCCAAACTAGTATGAGAAGCAAGAAGACATGAGAAGAGACTCAAAAGAAGACACAAGAACACGTGCGATCGTGGAAACGTAGCGAGAAACAAGACAGAGTGAAGAAAACTTATTCCTGGTAGCAAAGGAAAATCTTAGATAGAATTTCACTCTGCACCTTCGGATACCTTTCGTTTAAACGGACATGCTAATAAGCATAACTGTCGCTATTGAGCTGTGTTATTCTACTGGTGATCCGGCAAAGCATATTATCTAATGTTACTAAATGTACTAAATCTAACTTTTTCTTGTAGTTTCTACTAATGATTATAATTATTTGCGGAAATACTTATTATATTATATTTTTTGAGTTAGTTCTAAACCAGTTCAAGCCATTGTATGCTATTCTTTCATAGTTACTATTTTTTGCAGATTCTTAATCAATTAATAGCCAATTTATGAATTCCACTGCAGTTTCAATTTCTCTTTTATATGGTAAATCATCCACAGAAGAAATATTTATGTAATATAGGCAGTATAATTAGTTTCACATCGCTGCTTTTAAAGGTTTCAATACCAACGAATGAGGAAATGCAGAAACTGTCTATATAATATTAATAACGATCACCGACCGGATTACACTTAACTGAGAGAAAGATATTGTAAATTTTGCTACAATTGTAAATAATTTTCCTCCACATTGTAGTACACATAGTGACAAATACAATTTGCAGCGAAATTGTAACACTAAATTGTAGTGAAGGCTGCTACTACTTGTAGGAAAAAATAATACCACACAATCGCAATTTATCCTAATAGAGTAACGCATTCGTGTGGCAAAGCTCGATATATTGTAGGCAGTCTTAAACTTAACATTTGTAAATTATTGTCATATGTACAGGGTGTGTCATATTACCAGGGTGAACCAAACATACATTTTCTTTTAAATGGACAGCCTGTATATTATTTGAGATTTATATTAAGCTCACATCTCACACTTCCAATGTACAATTTCATTGAATTATACAGCGTGTTTCAGAAGTTATAATCAATTTTACATGCAAATCACTGTGAGTTCAAGGTCTTGTATACTACAAACGATACAGTCTGAAATTTCTTTTACACGCATAGATTTTTGATAGTTTTATAGCAAAGTAACATTTTTTTTTAATTGTTAAAACTGAATACACAATGTCACTTTGCTATAAAACTATCAAAAATCTATGCGTGTAAAAGAAATTTCAGACTGTGTCGTTTGCTGTATACAAGACCTTGAACTTACGGTGATTTTCATAGAAAATTTACCATAGCTTCTGAAACACGCTATATAAAATGAAATTGTACAGTGGATATTTTCATTTAAGAAAACGTATTTTTGATTCACCCTGGTGATATGAAATATTCTGTTTATATGAAAATAATTTTAAAATGTTAAGTTTAAGATTGTCTAAAATTTTCGTAAATAACTTTTTTTGATATCTTATATGGTAACGGATATATCGAGCTTTGCCACACTATTCCGTCTTTCTGTATATATATATATATATATATATATATATATATATCAATGTTTCAAAAGTTATTGCCAATATGCGGTACTTGGGCAGCCTGTATGGCATATACTAGTACAGACATCCATTTTACAATCTATGGATTGTCCGGGATGCAGATACTTTTTGAATTCTCCGTACAAGCGGTGTTGGGTATGTCGAAAAATACGCCGACGTTTTAGCGGTCGGCAGGTTTTGTGTCTGCACGGAGACTCGACGACACGAGACATTCGCAACGTGTAAGTACGCGATTTGCGTCAGTATTACTACATGTATTGTATACATCGCCATTCTCTCCTTCTTACCGATTTCACCTCTCTATCTTAAACTATAAACGTATTTGTGTATTATGTGTTTGTTGAGATGAATGTTAAAACTCGGGACGGCAGACAGGCGCCTGAAAGGTGAGATAGAACGGGCGGGCTATCGCGCCTCGGATATTTTCTCGCGTCCGAAGCGATCGCTCTCCAATTCTCGTCTGGCGAGATGGCGGTAGGCGTTCCCGTCGAAAATCGCCGAAATCCCGTGCGATCCCGACAAAACGACTTCCGGAATCGAACGATTTCACGGTCGGGGATCGGCCGGAGGAGGGTCCGGGCGCCTAAGCATTTCCCGGTACGAATTCCGGAGCCGTATGGAAACAGACGGCGCCTCCATACCTTATATGTATGTCCTTACGAATGCGCGCCGTAAGTAGAGAACAATTTCGCGAGAGAGACGGTGTAACTTTCTATTCGATGTCTGGCCGTCTGTGGTAAAAGTTATACACGGCAATCGAGGAGAATTTATACCATTCTATCTTTTTAATTGTTTTTTTTTCTATCTGCTGAAACTATTAGAAATATTGTAATAAACCTAAACATGTAGTAGTAATGATAAGTAATTAAAATTATTATAAAATGAGTTGTTGGGTACATAAATACATACATTAATCAAATTCTTTGCGGAAACCTAATATAAACTGTGCCAACGGCTCAGAACAAAGCGTAGACACGCCTAAACATAGACTTGTTCTTCGATTCTAGTCCCGAAAACGGATCTGACGTAATATGTATTCTTTAAATTGAGAGTAGTCGATGTTGCAATACATAAATTGTAAAAACATTTTTATTCTAGGCATTATTTTTACTTATTATGATATTTCCTTTTTGCAATAATCATAAGACCTATACTATAAGATGCAACAGCGACCTTGCATTTTAAGAATCCAAGAAAATTTAAAAAAAGGTACTGCAAAACATCATTATTACCATGAAGGACTCCCTAAAGGAAGTAAAAACTTAAATCAAAAATGCTATTTATTTCAATTTTCATCAATTCAAAGCAATGCTCATCGTGTTTCTCTACCTCCGACGTAATTTTCCCCCTCCAGAAGACAGATATTATACAGAACGGAATAATGGAATAAATTCCGTATCTCAATTATTGTGCATATTTACAAAAAATCCGGAGTGGTGAGAAAATACTTATCAGCTTAGTATTTCTCTCTCGCACCAATGCAAATTCCCACAGGACCCGACCCACATCCACCTTTTAATGTACACCTTCATCTCACTCTTATGGTAGCGTCAGCTAGAAGTCCGCGCGGCAGGAATCGGAAGCCAATATTAGAGGAGTGCCACCTATAGGAATCCAGGCGGTAGAAATGGGAACTAATGCGATAGGTAAGAGGGCGCGCGATGCAGGCGGGCGCAGGGTGTCCAGTGCATGGGGTTCGGTAAAATATTCGATGTGTTTATTGAGTGTAAAATTTTTAAATAAAAATACATTGAGCTGATAACAATTACACGTCATTTTTAGATTATGAAATAATACACTACAAAGTGAAAATTTCATTATTGAATTCAATCCCTTTCGAGTGACAGTTGCAGCCCCCTAAATTTTTAAATAGGATTTAGATTATTGTGACACCTTTTTTTTAAAGGTCTTTTCATGCTCTATTCAAAAATACGAATATTTAAAAATTTATTGCAAAAGTTAACAGTAATAACAGTAATAATAAAAAATAAATTCAACTAAACACTAACAACTAAAAAACGTGTGTTATGTTAGTGGGACAGATTTTGATACGAAATTGAATAATTACATTCTAGGAAATAAAATGATTAAAGACTGAAATCGTCTTGTAAAATTTCTTGGAACTTCCAAAACTCTCTTAAACACGTCGAGTTGGGTGTTATTATTCTTTCGATTGTCGGCGTCGCGACGGTTCCAGTCTTTTGTCGCGCATTTCGGGAAACAGACTGACGACGACACGGCATGAAAGAATAGACGACAGCCGGTGACACCGCGTGAAATATATTAGCCGTTAAGTTCGGTATCGGGTCGCATCGGTATTCCGACTCACTTCAAATCGCGTTCGTTCTCAGAAACCAGGTGCGTGTTCGAAAGAATCGTCCACACGAATAGATATGGGCGCGAGAAGACAAAAAGGCGACATAGTTCTGCGACCGAAATCTAGTCGACGATCAGGCGGAGTCGTTTGTTTTACATAACGTGATAAACGCGTCGTTGTATAATGTAGGAGAAGAGAAATCTTGTTTGGATGTTTTGTTCTACTATTATACCTTACTTTAGTTGATTATTTTCTTTAATAGAGTACAATCCGCACTTATTGTAATTATTGTTAATTTATTATTAGTTATCGGAGAGATCGGAGTTTAGGTCAAGATTAACGTCTTGTACTTTGTTTTACTTGATTGTTTTATTCTATATACTGCAAAAGTGCGCAGATGTCATAATAAAAAATTTTAAAAATCATATGCGTATGTACATTAAGAAATAATATACTTACAGAAGCCTTTGATTGTATTAAAGCTAAGTATAGCTTTAATTCACTTTTAAATATGGCAAGAGACATTCGTATCAATGACTGCGCTAAATGATTAAATATTTTAACACATTGCCATACGGTTTGGTTTTGAATCTTTGACAAATGGGTTTTGGGAGGCAGCAAACTCCACGTAACCTTTCCCCATGACAGCATCATATTTTTTAAAGATTTCGCTATGGTGATTTCTTACAAAACGTTCTGATTCTGTAGCTATATCTTATTCACCGAACAGATGGAGTACAAAAAATGCGTGATCATTGCGTGAGAAGAAAACTACGCTTTCTATTGGTTGGTAAGAGCTCCCGAAAAATTCATTGCAAACGATGTAAATTAAAAATCGTACTAAAAGGCGCCCTTTAAAATTCAAGAAGCCATTATTCCAATGATGCTGTATAGATTGTTTAAACAAGTGTGAAAATAACATCATAAGTTCTAAAATTAAATTTCTGTTTCTTGCTAAAAACAAATACAATAATTGCACTGCTAAAATAGGACAGAAAGATAATAATGAATTAAATTCTTTGATTTAAAATGTATAAGGAAATGTACAATACACCGCTGTATTGCATATCAAGGATGAGCAATGTTTATATATAATCAAATATAACCACGCATAACCCCTTTATTCCTCTGCGGGGTCGTGCATTTATTCATTTCAGTTTGATCTCGATATTTGCGTCTTTTTTTAAGACTCTATTAGCACATAAAGTATAACGGGCAAGGTAAAACAGTTCCAATATACTTTGTATTTATAATAAATGTGCAATATACAGAATATAATAATAATAATAATTTTTATTAATAATTTTTTTATAAGCATAAAAACATCCATAATTAAAACATCATTTAAATAAAATAAAACCTGTGATTTCCTTTTGTTACGGCACAAATACTGTTTTAATAACATATTAAATATCCTTTTATTAAGAAAAATTATATTCTCTTGAGCCGATCGCACTTCAATATTTTAATTTTCCACCTACACCATCTTATACATTATTATTTATTTGCTTCACCTGAAAATAAGAATCAGATTGCAATAGACAGCAAGAACATAAAATGAAAGTTTACTCTTCATTATAAAGACGAATATGTTTCCGAAATAGGTTAGAAATACTCATAGCTGGATGGAAATTACAAAGATTCTGTTTTCCAGTGTAAAACCGGCTTTGCAGGTGCACAATGCACGATTATCACGTGATCACTCCCTCTTTTCGGTGAACAAACTATAGATGGTAAGGTGAAGATCATAGAGTGACTCCTGTAAACCAATACTTACTGGTTTACAGGCGCCCAACTGGAATACTGTCCTAACACAGGCCTTTTGCAACACAAAGATTACATGCACTATTAAAGTTAATTAAAATATAGTTTTTGCGTAATAAGGCGGGCATTGACATTTTATTCCCGAATAAGAAAAGTTGATTTATATAAGAAACAATTTGAAAAAAACGCGAACATCCACAAAACTAAATTTGATTTTGGTGGGTGCAATAACATGGTTGTTTTTTAAGTTATTAAATTTATGAGAATCGTACTTTAATGCGTGTTTTTTGTGGTACGTCCGTTCTCTAGTTATAACAGATGTATTTGGAGAACTAAGCAACAAAATAAGCAGATAATAAACAGCGTAGACCACATACCTCAGATTTTTACGTTTCATAAACGTTTATTCAACTTAAAAATCTGTCGCTTGGGAGGTTGACACTAGTTTATAGAATATTTGTGGGTGTTATATTAACTGACACTACTTTCTCTTATAAATGCATATATAACTAATATTGTCACCCTATTGTTTATCTTGTAAGACGATAGAAAGTATGCCATTTTCAGTTGAATATACAACACCTTTATACCGGCTTGGAAGTGACTGTTGAATTTCAATAAGAAAACTAAACCAATAAGATTATATTGATTCCTGTTACTTTCACGTTTGCTTACTTTTCCTAGCGGTTAATTGAATGGAAATCTAAATGTATATTAGTCATGAATACCAGTATCTTAATACCTTAGATGCTAATATAAAACTGTCACTTATAAGAGAAAATGTAGTAATCTGTAATTGACTTATCGACATGCGTATATATGTACATAACGTATAGTTATTAACTTATTAAAGGATATGGTTTTTATATTTGAACTATAGCTATTAACGAACTTTTTTTGTTAAAATACGTGCTTTTAGAAAATAACTGTTCATTCGGAATATTAACCAGTGACTTCAAATGGTAGAAGCGGCTATTGAGTTTTTTTCAAATATTGTTTTCTAAAAATAATGTTATTAATTCTATTTTCAATATATTCCCCTAGTGAGTGATCGTTTGCTATTTCTATGTTTTCCTATAATCAGCGAAAAAATCTTTACGAAGAGGACAATTTTTTTATTTTTTGTTGAAAATAGGCAACACGAATATTTTCTTTGAAGATCATTATCATTGCAATATACGACATTAAACAATACTTTTAATTTTCATGAAAATTTATTATTATCGAAGGGTCGGCTGGAAGTCGGTTAGAGGTTGCTGCCCGTCGGTGACTGTATTATCGACCACTATTAGGGCCGACCGGTTGGTCTTGACCTCCCCTAGATGGCCCATGTTTTGATTCATAGCAACGATTTGGACGCTTTAGAATAAGGTCTGAAATTAAAATACTGAAAAAATCATTTTTAAAATTAATTATCATTTTTACCAAATATTTGTTAATCATTCTAAGTTGAATGACATTATTTAAAACATCTGCTACTATGAAGTATCAAATTATTTCGGTAACTGTCTGAATGCGTTGTTGAAGAGGTTGAGGGAGGTACGAGCATTATTTAAATTGTTAGATACATTAATAGCTAACGGCCGTAATAGAGGGCGGTGCTTGTCGGTGACTGTATTACAGATCTCTATTACGGCCGTCCGGTTGGTTTTAACCTGTCACCTCTAGATGACGCATGTTCTGGTCCCTACATCAAAAATGCAATATTTGATACAGCCCCAACGAGAACACATTAAAACTTGTCTAAACAAGTTTAGAACACAAAGTTGTGTCGTGATGCTTGCGAACTAAGAAGTGTGTAAAATATTTTTTTAAAATTTATTACCATTTTTTACGAAATATCGGTTAATCATCCTAAGGGGAATGACGTTATTTAAAACATCTTCTTCTTCTTCTCCTAACACTACAACCCAGGGGGTCTTGCCTCCATCTCACTCGGTCGTTCATAAGGGTTGGATCGCCGGGTAACCCTATTGTTGTTAGGTCTGACCAGATGTCTCTCCACCTCACACGCGGGCGTCCCGGCGACCTTGCCCCCGGTCGGCGTCTCCCCCCAGACCAGCCTAGTGAGGCTGGTGTCAGGAAGCCTGTGCACGTGGCCAGCCCTTCCCAGTCGCCGCGACTTTATCTCCTGAAGAACGTCGCTGTCATTGTAGACCTGTTTAACCTCGGCATTTGTTCTCCTTCGGTATTGATTAGTATTCGGACTAATTATTATTAGTATTAGTAACGGGACCAATGATCTTTCTCAGGATTTTTTTCTGGAAACATCGGAGTTTCGCTTCCATCGCCTTGGTCATCGTCCATGTCTCGCACCCACACATAAGTATGGGTCTGATAAACGATTTGTATATCTTAATTTTCGAGGTTCGCGTTAGACTTCTGGACTTCATGGTGTTATTGAGGATATACATACATCTATTTGACGCTCGGATTCTCCCTTTTATCTCCTTTGTGATCTCGTTATCCGTGGTTATTGTCGCTCCGAGGTATTTGAAACACTCCACTCTTTCGAAGTTATATGTGTCTATTGTCAGATTATGTCCCATTCTATCTCTTTTCTTTTGTTTGTTTAAGCACATGTATTTAGTTTTTTCCTCATTAACTCTTAAACCCTCTTTCTTTGCCTCTATCTCCACTTCATTGAATATTTTAAAACATATGCTGGTATGAAATATATTATTTCGGTAACTGTCTGAATGCGTTTATTTGTTGAAGAAGTTGAAGGAGGTGCGAGTATTATTTAAATTTCTAGATATATTACATAGTTAACATTTGTTATTCTTGTTATTACTACCGCCCAGTTTTTGTCTTTCCAACAGATCCAATCTGATCGCTTGAAATTTGTTATCAATTCTCCTCATTATTGTTCTGTTTACAGGATTTGAATTTGGAGTTGAAGTTACGTTATACAGTGTAAACATGTTCGTGTCTTGTTTTTTTTCCCACAAATCATCACAATCAAAATGCCTTTTCTTTATTTTTCTTGTAAAATGCACTTACAATTAGCCAAAACCATTTGTGAGCAACGTGCAGCTTCGTGATTAGATACTCTTATCATATCAGATTTTTTTTTCGTAATACAATTAATAATAAATTCAGGGTAAAATTAATATCGAATTACAATCCAATCTGCGAATTATCCCATTACAACTTATTATCTTTTCATTAAATAAACGATCATTGTGATGCGTAGCGACATTTCAACAGAACGGTTTATCCAATACGCAAACAGTTGCGACACACCACGACCTTGCGTTTATTACCCGCATTTCACCCCGCGCCTGTGTCTCCTCTGTGTTCCACCTTTGCCGGCGCGCGTACCCTGTTTACTTTTTGAACGTCCGCGACTGTATGTCGCGCGAGCTACTTTCTTTTTGCCACCCGTACCGCTTAACTTACTTTAAACTGAACTTTTTCTCTTCTTGTGTGTTTCAGATCCAGATGTTGTACACGACGTGATCCCGCCGGAGCTGGGAGAGGGTGAAGAAAAGAGTACCAAATGTAAGTTGATTTTGCTTTCTTTATGAAAAACGTTGGTTTTCAAGTGGGCCGGTAACGGTAGCTGTTTGTTTTTGAATTTGTGCAAATTCTAAAAAGATTGGGATGTAAAGAGGAAGTTGAAAAATTAGATAATAAGAAAAATGCTTAGGTTCTTTCTTATAGTATGTACCGTGTATCAAACCGCGGTTACGGTAACTTCTGGTTCCTTGTTCATGAAAAATTATGATTAATTGCGGTAACTGAAAATAATAGCTTTCGGTTGCAACCGCAGTTACCCAAATAAGAAGCCGCTTAGTTGTGGTAATTGGGATTATTGGAGGTTGTTTATGATCTAAATGTGGTATTATTCATCTTTATACAGTTTTTAACTTGTGCCCATACCATTTCAATGGGATTTAACTCGCAGTGGTAAGGTGGTAAT
>JARFOC010111489.1:0-11609 GCA_031763485.1 Osmoderma eremita | reverse complement strand
ACTGAATCATTGCTAATTTAGCCGAATCTGTAGCATTAATAATAAGAAAGTTAGCAATAGTGCCCCGAAATTTTTGAAGGTTATAATCACTTCTACAACTTTCAACCCAAAATAATGTTTTGACTTACTTTTTAGGAGCTTATCTCATAGTTCATAACGAATATACAATATACAACCGACAATGCAAAATAATACGAGAAAGTGAGAACTAAATTTAATTTGTATTTTGATTAAGTTCACCAGCTTGAGAAAGAAGAAAGGAAGCAATCCGAGTGCTCTTATAATTATTCTTGTATGGCATGCAAACATATGGATTACCTCGTATGTAATATTTATTTTGTGTAATATAAATATTTATATGTCTTTCACTTCTTTTCCAAAGTATGTTACCATTTGTTTGATTGTTGTTCTTTGTCATTTTACCGTCTGTTAAAATATTTTACACATTGTAGATATATGTGTTGCGATATATCTGCAATGTGAACTTATAAAAATAATATTAAAAACTCTAAACCATTAAATACTTAGTTGCTTAATTCTGAAATATTATTAATTTTTGAATATAATAATATTAATAAATAATATATTGAAAATAAAATACATCACAAATTGATAATCATAACACCAAATCATTTATTACCCAAGTTTGGACGATAAACTCTAATCTTTTTACGATTGCGGCATATTGATGATAGCGGCAAAAAAAGATAGATCCCTAATAAAATTAATTAAAGTTCCTTGGATCTTTGAAATGACTCATCATTTCACTCTACCCCACGAAATTATTTGCTAAACCGCAATTTAATTTTAGCGATATTTAATGATTCTGTAAATGATCAGCACTATTCGACAAGCTGGTAATGTAAGTACAATGTAAAAAACTGCGTTCTTTAAACGAAACCACCGCGCAGCTTGATATGTTTATAAAAGCTAGGTTACTGCTTTAAACATAGTTGGGATTGATATAGAAGTAGTTAGTTTTTTATTGGTCGTTGGCTTTTGAAGTTGCGTTTCGTTTGTCTTTCGCTAAAACAACATTTTATTTTTAGTATATCTATTTCGGTTACGACAATTTTTACTGTCTAAACAATATGTTTTGTGTGATCAATTCGGCATATCCCTGTACCTATTATATGTTTATAAACTATATTGATCGTGAATTGACTTTTTTTTCTTGCAACTATAGAAATAAACACATTGCTATATAAACACATAAATATAAGAACATAAATGCATTAACGGTGTCTAATTAAGGATAGATTCTTTTTGTCGACTTTACAAATTCCTTTTTCTCAGTGTGCATGCCTAATTGTAAGATAGACGTATGTAGGTATTGGGTCATGTGGTCGTCGATCCGCGTATTGATTATTATCAGAGTGCCTATGTTTTATATTCTTGTTACAACGCGTGCAGTCGCACAGGCGAAGAGTCCTTCAACCAACCGCAACTGCCACCAAAGTCAGTAAGATGTATACTCTCTGGTTATTAATCTAAAAACAGGATTTAGGTGATTAATATTTCAAAGCTTGAAAAAGGAAGGCATGATAAATTAAGTAAGTGTTATACGTGTAAAGTTTAAAATAGTAAACATACGAATATTTGAATACGCCCAGCAATTTACGTTGACCAGACAAGAACAAATGACTGCGTATCGCCCGTCATTAATTGCAGAAACAGAGCTCGGAACAGTTGTATGTTTGTTTCATTTGGAAGGAAAATTTTTTAGGTTTTGTGTCCTTTGATGTCACAAATCGTCTACTATCTCATTCATACTGGAATTAACTGATTTGTCCCAAACGATAGATATATGTGGTACTTACCCGCATCTCCCTTTTATAGAGAACTTCTTAAATACTCGTCTATATCTTTTGCTTTTCGTACAATTCTCTAGAGGAAGATGTTATTGAACTCGTGAACCAAACTTTGTGCAAGTTCTATGTAAGACTATAAGAAGAATTAGTGTTACCAAGTGTTGGTGTAGTGTAATTCATTTAGTTTTACTTTATTAAAAGGGATTCTGAGATTTGATATCTGCCAGAACACGATAAAAATGAAAATACAATACGACTAGACGTTGTATTGGTGAATGAATAATAATAATAATAAACTTTATTCGCCCAACAGGATACCCTAATAACAGGACGAAAAGAAAACAATATTACATTGTGCACACGAAAACCAATACTTAATAATAATACAATAATAAAACTTACGAATAATACAATAATATATACATAAAATAAATTCACCAGCAAAAATGTCTTTGTATAAATTGTTGGCGTTGCAGCACATATGTTGAACGGACGATTTCAACAATAAATTAGTTCTGTCTGGCACTGCGCAAAAAGATGAAACATTACGGGAATATAGCCGAGGAACATGAAAATTTATTGCGGAAAGCAGGTGACCACACTCTACCTGACCATGTATTAGTTTGTGAAGAAAACGCGCACTATAGAACTCCCTTCTCCCAGAGAGTCTTTGCAACCGATTGCGCCGTAATAGTAAGTTGTAGTCTATATTCCTTACAAGATATACGCCACCAATTTTGAACGAAACGAAACTTCAGGAATCTTCGTTGCACTCTTTCAATGCAATCCTGATAACATTAATAATAGGGATACCATACGATAGATGCATATTCGAGTCGGCTCACAACATATGCAAAGTATAACATCCCCAGTAAGTGCGGATCATTAAAGTGCTTCGAAGATCTAATAATTAATCTGAGCATAGCTGCATTAGACAAGCACATTTGGCGAATATGACCTCCAAAAGAGTGTTGACCATCAAACAGCACCTCCATGTCCCTGACAGTGTCACGCACAGGAACTTGACGGCCTCCTACGCTGTACGACGAAGGAATAGCTTTTGTCCTACGAGTAAAGGCTCTTCTCCAACGACCATGCAGATACATAATCAATGCATTCCTGAAGCCTTCCAACTTCATTGATGGTGTCAATTCTGGAATACACTTTAACATCATCGTCATATGCAAGAGTCTCACATTGTAAGGCTTCCAACCAAGAGCAGCGGTCCCAAATTGGAGCCCTGTAGTACTCCAGACGTAAAAGAACGTCATGTGATCGAAATCCATTATAATGTACACAACATATTCTGTTTGGGTGATATTCCAAAAGAGCTCAGTTTGTAGAGGGGAATTTTATGGTCAACAATGTCAAAGGCCCGCTAAAAATCCATATATACTTCGTCAACCTGTCCACCATCATCCAGGAGATTTCTTAGAAATTGTGTAATTGAAGTAAGATTAGTTGTGGTGGATCTTCCAGATATAAATCTATGTTGTTTCAATATTTTAGCAAAGTTTGACAATATTGATATAGGTCGATAATTATTAATATCTTAATGAAGAAGGATGATGACTTAATGTCAAACAAATATATCCTGTTGTTATATATCCTGGTGTTTTTCTTGCAGAGAAATGTATATTCAGCACCAGGAACAAATCCGTTATCATCACCAGCATGAACTAATGGAAAACGAGGTCCAAGCCCGGTTGGGGATTGCAAACCAGTACTTAATCCTTAAATAAAAGCTTGTCAACTATTTTGAATCGTAGTGTCTGTCGCAGTTTTATTTACTGCATGCCCTGTAATCACCCATGATTCATCTGTATATATTATAGTTCGACCTGAAATAATTAAAGTTACAGAAATGTCAAGCAGCAAGAACTAAATTGTACTTTCTTCTCTAAATTTCTTGATCTCTCGTAAGTATTTGTGCCTTCACCGAATAATGTCGTCTCGTTCGATGAGTATACTTTTACGTCCTACTTTCTTAATTCGAAACTCATATCGTGTGACAATCTATGTAAAGTTGCTCGACTGAAGTTAGGGAGATCATCATCAGCATTGACAGCAGCAAGAGTTGCATTTAATGCAGGTGGCATATTCTGTATAAAAAAACTATGCACTTTAGGTCGAATAGGTGCTTACGTGTTCCCATCATACGTTTGTAATGGGTCATTTAGTTGTATGCCTTTCCTTTTCTTGTTTTATTTGTCTTGATAATAAACCAGTTTGTTGCTTCTGATTTATATTATATATTTTACGCTCTTAGCAACCCAAAGCTTTACTTGTTTCTTGAACGCCAGCACTCACATTCATAGTTTTATTAAAATAATTTAAAACATTTGCAATCATACACGTCTCCCTCAGGCTAAACTTTTCTCGCTTACGTCGTTTTCTCCCTACAGGCTCCATTAATGCAGTGAAAACTGTTATTAAATGTATAGGTGACAAAATTTCAAAAAATCAGGAAAAATATCCATATTACCCTGTGCAAGCTCGAAAAAGATGGAAGCGTTCTGAAAAGAACGATTTGTACAACTATATATAAACAAATTAACGTGGAACTTGACTAAAAATATTTTAAAACTACGACGATAACGATTGACAGCAGTTTACGCTAATAGACAGATAGATAGGTACTGTGCTGACGCCGACATATGTAAATAAGTTGCAACATAGCAATCGGAACTGAAGATAGCGCTAATGACAGCAACTAAGGATAGTAAGATATAAAAGTTGCCATTATATCCCATACTGCATACGGTGGTTGATCTATAAACTCAAACATCTAGCCGTTTCTTTTACTCTTTACTAATCTTATTCGCAAGTGGTAAGAATTCACTCTGTATGTATATTTCCATATAAATTGGGGCGATGCTCAGCGCAATAAGAGCGTATCAGTGCATTTATCGCAATTGCTTTACGTAGTTATAGTGACGACGCGACGTACTGCTAGTCCCATTAAAATAAAACCGATAAAAGGTGACCTAATTTTAATCCCGAAAAGACCTAATTGAACGTTATTTGCTCTGGTACAATGTCAACAGCCTGTGAATAATTATTTAAAGCAAAATAATCCACCAGCTACAATACCTACATGGTACTAACAACAATTTTAGTTTGTTGAGGACGTACAGTAAGAATACACGTATACTCTTCCACTCATCCGCCAGTGCAATTGCGACATCCACCCACAACGTACGAAAATGTCTTAATCCGGCTTATCATTAACAAGAAAACGTACCCAACCCGGAGTCTCATAATTGAATAAAACTTTGTAGGTATATATCGAAAGGTTTTAAACAGTGGAATCGACCGCTGAAAATTACAGTGATTTTATTATCCCTTAGCAACGGAATTGTTAAGGGCTGCTAGCGTAGACGTTCCTTTTTAAGTATCCTCACAGAAAATAGCTAAAAGAAATATGATCTAATGGCTCCACCAGGTGCCATATGCAGTTACTCTTTGACGAATATAGGTCGTTGGTGTATCAATTTAGAATTTTCACTTGAGTGGTTGGCTAACTTGGCGCATAATTAGCTCAAAAAACAAGCAATTTTCTGTATGTATTCATAATTGAACGTTTATTTAGATAAAATATTTAAATAACTTGAGCAGGTAGATGAAACTTTAAATGCTCTATAACAAATTGCTATTAAGTACACTCTACAGCTGCCAAATGTTATCTTACAAATATGTGCCAAACCAAAATAGCAACCAACCAAAATCGACCTGATGGAACATAATATTATTCACCCATATCTTAAAAATGTTAATTTTCCGAACTCTGAAACGGCCGCTGATCGAAACAATACAGCGCTATATTGTAAATTAGATAAACTTTTCAATGGGGTATCACTTAACCCCTAGTCTAATTAAAGAATTTTGGGTTTGGCAAACATGCGGCTAGGGGATTGAAGATCATATGTCCTCCAAAAGTTGTTCCTTCTATCAAAAGTTGACGTGTCTTTGTAGGATAAAGTCATCTAAAAAATATAAATGCTTGTAATATCCATTTAGTTATACATCGCGACCTAGTTAGGTATATAGTTAAGAACAAATGGTATTTGCCCCGTATGATCGAAAATACTTTGGATTACATAATATGACGTTACTCTCCTACTAGATGCTACTAATAGCCTCCTAGATCTAAGGTTACAATAAGATATAAAGATGTTTCAACTCCACCAACTAGTTTCCTTGCGTTCTATAAATAATCAAATTGCAACGCGGTGAATAAGTATTTTAATCGGGTTACGAACATTCCCCGAAGAAGCAAGCCAAATTTATGAATGAATACACCTCATCTACGTCTATGGCATCTAGAAATGACTTTCCAGTTTGGCAGAAGTTGAATGGAGTGAGAAACAATATATTAACCCGTTTAAAAGTAACTCTTAATCCTCTCTCGAGAAGATTTATCTTTGGAGATTAAGAGATAGCGTGTTTTGTTAAGGCTGGTGCTTAAAGCTCCCATTTATTTACATTACGGCGACATATTGTCTTCTGGAGAATTTGTGATAATGTTCCCGTTTATTTCCGAATAAAAGTATAAGGAGAAAAATTGTTATTCATTCTTGCGTCCTCTTTTCGAAAAGAATATAAATTTTGCACAGTTTTAATATACGTTTATACTAAATTTCAATGATCTTAATATAGTTTTATATTTTCTATTTAAACGTCTTATAGTGTATTTAGTATGGTATCTAGTAGTTTTATATTTTTGCATATAACTAAATTAAGTGACCGATTAAAATATATTAATTTACGTAACACAACTGTGTAGGTTAGGTATAGGATACGGTGGCTTAAAATAAATTTAAGTAAAAAATACCCCTTACCACCTTGTTGAGTAAAGAACTCTGAATACGCATTTCGGCAACTAAGTTGCCATCCTCAGCAGAAAACCACAAAGGAAAAAATATAATGTCAAGCGTAGCACTCCGAGAACAATCCTGCTCTTAGAATGTTCATAGTGGCGTTCTAAGAGCAGGAAAATAAAACCGTTGATTTAATGTAACAAAAAAAAGACAGTTAAGCTAAGACTAAAAAAAAAAGATGTATTCTTTTCCACAAGTTTCTAGAGTGATTGTACAGCATTAATATTGGCTAAATTAAACAAATGTGTATTCGTAAAATAGGCACATGTCGAACATCTTTTTCCCCGGAAGAAAAGAAAATCGAAAGCAGGAGTCTGATATATGTTCAACAAGCGTTCAACATCTTGGAAGTATATAAAAGAATAATCAAATTTAACGTTTTTGTTGATAAATTTACATGTAATACATTGCCGAAACGCGATATTTCGTAGTGCCCGTCCTGAAATAATAAATGGCGAAAGAAACGGGCGACGAGGATAGAAACAACGACCATAGAATAGCTTCGACTTTGTTTGCAGTGTATTGACCCGTGAGCGAAAATACCTCAAACCGACGTATGAGCGATATATTTTAAATGTTATCGCTGCTCGCGATTAGCCTCATAAATTTATTCGTGTCGCAAATTTGACTTATCATAATAATTAGTATGTCGAGAATGTTGTTCGCTAATGCTCACTGTATAGCGAGCGGAAAACGTCAGAAACAATGCAGGCGTTGATTTTTTTCTCAATATTTAAGATTATGTAATCTATCACATATGTACATATGGGAAATGTTGGGGATAATAATTGTAGGTTGTTATCCAAATGTGTACGTATGAATAGTTTATAACAATAATTCATAATTGCGAAACAATAACGGTGTGAAGAGGTCGCCTTAACTATTATATAAACTTACGTACCTTAGTACAAAAACGGAGAATATTTTCATTTAATAGAATTTTAAGTGATTAAAAGTTAATATTATTGCGAGTTCGTTTATGATATGCTTTCGTGAGTCTGTAAAGGACAAAAAAGGTATCAGAACGTACATATTTCCAAAGGAATAATGATTAACATCGTTTGTCTTCGAGTCTGTATTATACGAAATTAGGTCCTGCACAGAACTAGATAATGAGCATTGTATTGTACATAGCTAATACAGTAGCGGACAAAATAATGGCAGTGTTAACAAATTAATATATAGAAATGATACCATCTTTAAGTAAACAGTCAAAGATAAAATAGTATTGCGTTATTTACGTCGTCTGTATTGTTTAGTTATATCGCCAATTTAATAATAATTGTAAATAGGGCGGACAAAATAATAGCAGTATTGTAGCAATTGAAAAGAAAACTTCAAAATACAGAGAAATTATTTATCAAATAATATAAAATGGTAATATATTTAGTATTTGGTTGCGTGACCCTTATTTTGTAATACTGCTGCGCAACATCGAGGCATGCTGTCGACCAAATGTTGACAGCGTTCTTACGTGACTGAATACCAAGCAGCTTGTACAATTTCCCATAGTTGTTGCTATGTCCTGGGATTTGCATTGTAGCCGGCTTCTTTAAGATCAGTCGATAAATGTTCAATAGGATCGCGCCGGCCACCACAGAACCTCAATCCTATGTTGCATCAACCAGTTCTTCGCTCGTCGACTAGTGTGTTTGGGGTCATTGTCTTGCATTAAGACCCATTTCAAAGGCATTTCCTCTTCTGTATATGGCAACATAACGTTCTCTAGTATTTCTACATACCCATCTGGGTTAAAATGTCTGTAATCCGGTGTATGGGCCCTACACCATAATAAGAGAAGCACCCGCAAACCATGATTTTTGCACCACCGTGTTTAATTGTTTTTAAAGTGTATTGTGGCCGATACGTTGTGTTGATAGGTCCCCTGACATATGCTCTACGACCACTCGAGCAAAATAAAACGATTTTGCTCTCATCAGTCCAGAGGATGTTATGCCATTTCGCTGCCGGCCCGTTTGCATGATCTCTGGCGAACGCCAAACGACGCCTAATATGCTGCTTTTTCAAAAGTGGCACTCTTCTTGGGCTCCTAGCTATCAAATTATTTTCTTTTAAGCTGGCATGAATGGATTTTTCTTTACGTTCCGTAGTATCAAACTTCTTCGCGAACTGTTGTTTTTCTTTTACGGCCGCGAGTTTCTAGTTTTTCTCGATATCGTATTGCGTTTGCAATCATTTTTGCTGAGCAATTTAGAAGGTTTTGAATAAATTGATACGTTTTTCCTTCATTTTTTAATTTTATGATCAGCTGTCGCGTTTCTTCACTGCAATGTTTTTTTCCGCCCATTCTATTTCTTAATAGTAACTAAATTTAATCGTAGCTGAATACTAATGACTGCAGAGTGAAGTATATAAACAAATAAAATCTTTTAATCTGCACACGATCACATTCGAATGAATACTGCTCAGCTGCTTGCTGCAGCAAGGCTAGCTTATTATACCAACTTTCACAGTATAGTGTGTTATGGAATTCTAATTTGGGGCACGTCTAGTGATCTACAACGTGTTTCTATACTGCAAAAACGTGGGATGTGGGCTATGTGTGGGTTACGGTCCCAGGAGAGCTGCCGTAAATATTTTGCGAATGAAAAAATATTGACAATAATCAGTGTGTACATTTTGTGCTGTGTTAAATATATACATCAAAACGGTGCAGTTCGCAAAAAAACTCCGACAATCACAGTTACAACACCCGCAATAGGAATGAATTAGCTATGTTACACCATCGTCTAAAAAGAGCTCAGCAATCTATAGACTATCCTGCAGTAAAATTGTATAATAAATTACCTGACCGATTTAAACATTTAAATATGAAAAGGTTCGCCAAACAATTTTTGATTAGTAATGTTTTATAACTTCTTTCTTCGACATGTTACAATATGTGACAAATAAATACAAATACAAAAATACAAATTAATCAAATTAAATTAAAATTAATTTGACGATACATTGCGCAACAATGTTCTGATATGTGGAAAATAATTTTATGTTAAACACATTGAAATTTCCATGCGTACGCTTGTCGTATGTGTATATTGCAAGAAATTTAAAATTCAATCGCATGATACGTGATCTGGGAACGTCACCAACCAGTATTGGAATAAATCTCATTTGCAGAAGTTATCCAATAACGGAAAAGTTTAAGCGTCGACAAGAGTAAACGAAATGGGGAAACGACGGCAAGATGTAAAGCCATAATAATAATAATGTTTATTTATTGCCCAAAACTGCGCGTACTTTTCAGCGTGCAGTCAATAAATTCTGATTAAATTCCGATACGGTCTTACGTCTCCTACTACTGTTTACTGCGACACGGAAACCACAAATTACTTGCGGTAATACCGCTGCGATTTCATGAACCTGGATTACTTCGAATTGCCAATTAACCGAATCGCATTGTATCAGTTGAGGAACAGACCTAATTTTCTGGAGAGTATAACACTATTGTTTCTATAATATATTTGGGTTCGAATTAAAACAGTTAGCTACAGTAGTGCATTTAGTTATAAAAGTGGAATGCTGGACAATGCTGAACTGTGTAAAGTTGTGTGGAACAATACGCATACTATAAGAAATTCTAGTTATTTTTACAGTAATGAAAATAGTATATAGTAGAGTTCCATGGAGCATACATGATAGTTAAGAATCTAAAACAATTAAAACTTAAATTGTTCTTTATATTTATGTATTTATGGAAATTTTATGTTGAGCCGCGAATATAACAATACACATGCAATTTCAAAGTCACACAGCTGTTTTAATATTACCATGTAGACATTTTTTTATATGCTAAGATAGGTTTACTACTCTGGTACAGCATTCGCGCAAGGCGACAGCTTAAGTCCACTGCCGTTCATAATACTGATGGGCAGATTAATAACGTATACAAGAATGAAATGGGCACTACAACAAACGGTAATTGGATATAAACAGGTTGAAATCATTAATAATGGATAACTTACTCTACCAGAATAGTATTGCTAGAGGATAATCACAGGATGAAGAAATTATTGGACATGAGCAGAAGAAATAGGAAAAGTAAATTTCGAAATAACTGTAAACAAATGTAAAACTAAGATTATAAACAATGGCTATGACAAAAATAATAACACAAAACTATGTATAAAAGGATAAAGATTGAAAAAGTATCAACATATTTTATAGTGTTCTAGTGGCTTGAAATAGTAGTACCAAAACAAAAAATACCACCTCAAGTAGTGAAGAACTGTAGATACGTAATCCACTGGTAACGTGGTGAAGAGCATATCTTCCAAGCTTTTACTTTAAACCAGAGCATGAACCGGGGTTATTTAAAAATGAAGGTAAGTTGAAGTCTCCTATGATGATTCTCTTTCTGAGCTATTGCCTAGCTACTAGAAGAAAATGCTTCAGAGTAGAGATGGGCAAAGTAGTTCCTTTTGCGGATTAGTTCGTTCTCGTTCCTTTTTATAAAATAACAACTCCGCCGGAGCTGTTCTTTTAGAGCTAAATGGAACTAGATCGGCACCATACATTTTCACCCCGTGACCTGTTGCTGCAGTGGCATCGGTATCTTTCAAGAAACGATTCTTAGAAATTAAACAGGATACTGTGCTTATAGATAATTATTTAAAACTGAATCCAAGTATTCTGTGTCAAAGAAAAATTCAGAAATCAAATAAACGAGTATCATCAAAACAATTCAACAATAAGCATTGTCATTGTTAATTTGAATAGGACACTATAGTACTAGTACTACTACTAGTAGTAGTACTAGACTATATAGTAGTAACTACTTACTAATATATATTGCAATGTTTCAAAATACCAATAAAATTATCTCAAATGAATTTTAAATAATAATAATATTTATAAACTTAGGTTCTGTTGTTCATGTCAAATTGACACGAGCCTGGCA
>JARFOC010111468.1:0-11612 GCA_031763485.1 Osmoderma eremita | reverse complement strand
ATTGTTAAACTTGAAAAATGTAATCAATTACACAAATATTCAATATTATGATACCCTTAAAACCGAAATTTTAAATTCTAAATTGTAACTATAAAAAATTATTGTTTAAATTTTGTTACAACTGACATCGGTCTCCCCTACCAACCTACAAAAGTGAATATTATTGGAACAACGAATATCAAAAATGCACTGAGCATTTTGTATATCGTATGGTAAAATCTGTTGATGGTGTATGAATAGCTCCTAAGTTTAATTCAACGCAGTGGTTTCATATTGTTTAAATAAAAACTTTAGAAATCCAGAACAAAACTTTAATTCATACAATTTGTTCTATTTAGCAATAAAATGTTGAAATATCAGACAATTTTTCTAACAGCAAATTTAACAATTGGAGTGAGTTACAATTAACTGATGAACGGTATAAACTAGATTCCAATACACGAAGGAATCCCTCATGTCTCTTTACGAGTATATTACATTTACCTATAGGTCCATAGATCTCTCCAGCATACTGTATACGGAATATTTGCCGAATTCCATTGAAGACTTTCCCATATATAAATTCGAAGAAACGAGAACACATAACACAATCCACCCACAAAAAAAAAACCTTCCCACGTCAGTTTGAATTAGATACAAAAATCAATAATCGTATTTGTACATACATACATACATTATGCATTCCTCCAGACGATGTGAGTTAAGGCAGGACGCCTGTTCATTACTTATTTGGAAACTCTACACCTGTGTTACGGCTACGGAGTATGTGTATGTATTACATTATTTAATATCGCTGTATATTAGACGTTCCACTTGTAACAATTCGTTTAATCTTGAAGTGCGTGTTACATTTTAACTAGACTTTGGAGTGGAGAGAAACAGGTGTGAATGTAACCACGTACTGACAATGTGCGAGAATGATCATTTTGTAAGCGAGTGGGAAATATAGATTGTTGGACATCGTGTTGATTCACGGTGTAACCGTGACCTAAGGATTATGCATATTTTATTGGATTTACAAGGAAATAGGTTATTAACACTAAAAGGAAAACAACACAGCTCTTAGATACGTTGACAAATTGTTTTTTCGATGCTCTCTCGGCAATTTTAAACTTAAAAGTATTGTTAAAAGTATTAGTTTAGGCGAAGTCTTTAGATATATTTAATGAATTATGCATTTTAATTTAAGTCTGTTATTTAAAGTATTTTAATAGTATATTAATGAACGTTTGGATTTAACAATTCGACCTCACATTCGACGTCCGAATTTGATCTGAAATTGAGTTGAATTGACAACTCTTGAAAAACTAAAATAAACCGGACTGAAACAGTACATTTATATATTAGATATAAATAGTTTCAATATCTTAATAGTGCTGTTATAGCAGCAGCAAACTAGAAACAAATAGAATACAGAATTTACACTTACCATTATTGAAATTTGTTCAAACATGATCAAATAGGGAGGACCCATAGGAAAGTGTATCTGCAACAATTTCAAAAGAATTAATTACACACAAATAATAATAACAAAATATTTGTATACAAATAACGTAAAACATCGCTATATAGAGTGAATTTTTGCCAGTTACGGATAAGCTCAGAAAGTAGTAAAAGAAACGGATATTTCGGTTTGTTAAAAGAGAATACGGACGACTCTACTATGTGGATACTAACTATACTGGATATATCGGAGAAATACGTTTCTTGAAAGATTAGGCTCTCTATGCGCATCAGAAGCGGATGCACTAGGTAGGTATGTGCTTTCATAAATTAATAAATTTTCTGGACACGTTTAGAAATGATACATTCAGGTTATAATATCACCAACATTTTTAGCAAATATAATGTGCCTAATAAATATAGACCACATCCAAATTACCCAAATCTAAAAGAATTTGCGGTTGATAGTAGAAATGATCGACGGTGAAACAAATCTAATATTTAGAATATCGACAAAATGGCCGCCAGTTTTTGGGATAATAGAATCTTGTTTAAAAATATCAAATATTTAAAAATTATTAAGATATAGTAAAGATAGCAAGGACTGTGGGGCAACACAATAAACACACTGTTCGGACTACTCCTCCCGCACAAAGTATTAATTAATTCGGGACGACGCGTGTTTCGGGAATACGTGGATTCCCATTATCAAGTCGAATAACCGACTTGATTCGACTTGATAATGGGAATCCAGATATTCCCGAAAGACGTGTCGTCCCGAATCAATTAATACTTTGTGCGGTAGGAGTAATCCGAACAGTGTGTTTATTAAGATATATTTTGTTTTCTTAATAAATAAAACTTCCATGCAACTTAGATTATTATTTTTCATCTTACGCACTTATATAATAACTTGAACAATAATGATTAATAATAACTTAAAATACTACCGACAAAATGGCCGGCAGACACCATAAAAATGTTTGTTTTTCGAATCTTGATTAGATTTCTATTAAGTATATACATACCTATATGGTCAGCATTTTCTTGGTTAAGTTAAGTTTTAAGTTGCCCATTGGCAAATAGTATTTTAAAAAAATCACTTATTTTATTACAAAAATAAATATTAATAAAATTGCAACCATAAGAAGTATAAGTATAAAATTGAAGCATAAAACTCTTGCGACCGCCATTTTGTCGGCAAAAGTACATTGACGAATATTCCAAAAATTTGCACTTATCTACTAAAACGAGGTAACGAAAAATTGGTACTTAATATTAATATTCTTCGTTTACAAATTTTCTGGATGGTGCTATAACACACAGAAATAATGGATACCACAGTATCAGATTACCGAAATTTTTGGAAATCGATGGATGAAAATTATAATACAAAATAAGGAAGTTTAAAGGAGACTTCCGATCAACACCAAAAGTGAAAATAATTTAGGTACTTTGAAAGATGGTTTTGACTCAGGACAGTGAACTTCTTTTCGGAATTTTTATAAATTTGCTTCCCTAAAATATTTCAATATACCACTCAACTTGAGAGACCCTGTGTAGGTTAGGTACCTATAGTAAGGAATAATTTCTTAGATTTACAAATTGCTTTTATCAATATTTTAAAATATTTTCTTGTTTAACTAAACGAACGGAATAAACTAAACGGAGAAATGTCAGTTAATTCAAGCAAATATAAAATAAGGGGCAAGGTCTCCACATTTTTTTTGCAAGTTTAAATAGAAGAAATTGGATATTTGAATTCAGCAAATATTAGCAAATTTGGGTTGCTATTTAGTATTACAATATTTGGAACAAATAATTTTTGTTTTCATATGAATACATTTTTAAGAAGATAATTTACTATATTTAACTAAACGTATTTTCTTGCCTCAAATACATTTTCTGATGTGAAGACAAAAATATATACCTACTTAGTAAAATTGTTTCAGAAATTTATTTCACTAGGGATATAGCAAGCACTTTTCTATGCTCTCTTAAGCTATTACGATCAGATATATAAGTAGATCCAGCGCGCCGATTGGTAGGAATTTAGCTATAGCGGCCATCTTGTCGCTAATACTCAGAATATCTCAGTTGCCTAATTCTTAACCTGTTTCAAAGTTTCTGAGACAAGTTGCAAAATATTATAGTCTTTATGGAATCGCAGAAGACATGACTACGTAAATATTGACTGAAAGTCAAAAGAATAATTGAGGAACGTCAAAATCTATTATGACCCGCCATTTTGTCGGACATAAATATGTACGGAAAATGGTGTCAGTTCTTTAGAAATACTTTAACGATAGGTATTAATAAATCGGTTGGTGATGGAAATAAAGAGAAGATATAGGTGTTTAGGATTAAAATAGGGTTTTTCATAAAAAAAATCAATTTTTACAATTTTTGGAAAAATTTTGACAAATACCAAAATTTTTTTTTGATAATTTTCTTTGGCATTTGTTTTACTTATTAACTTGCTATTTTATATTAACACTAATGGTAGGGATATTTTTTTTGATTTGATCAAAGTTAAATATTTATACGCCATTTCTTGGGCATACCTAATTTTTTGTCCCAAAAGACATTGATGAAAAGATATAGGTAATTTCGCTTTGAGTTATTTTAAATAATGAAGAAAAGCAACACAACCTGAAACCATTAAATTAATTAACCAATAGCTGGTCTTTATAGGTAACATACTAGCCTGACGGCCATTTTGTCGGCGATCATGGAATTAATTGTTTTCATTTTTAATCAAATTATTTCAAATGTTTTGCGCATTATTAATTTAGGAACCATTACATGTAACTAGTGGTTTACTTAGAATGGAGATTTAGAGGAGATATTGGCTAACTAGGATCAACAAACTTAACATCTTAATGTCCGCCATCTTGTCGGCAAAACTAACTAATCTAAAAGTTGTTTTTTTTCTACAATCAATTTTTTTATATTTTTTCTAGGATTATCCATGGCGATAAATATTATAATTTAGTCAAAAGAAAAAGGAAATCACAAAAAATTATGGCTGATTTACCATGGTTGTATAAGCACTATATTTTAGAAAATTTTAATGTTTTGCTTAACTTTAATTCTTTCGAATGTAGTTTAGGAAAAAAAGAAAATGTAAATTGTTATATCCTTAGCAATTTTGGATTTTAGGGGTTGGGTGTTAATAATGGTTATGGTGAATCATGGGTACCCAACCCAAGAATATGCCGAGATATTTTTTGAATTAGGAATGTGCGGCCGTTAGAAATTTTGTTCCTTTGCATTTATCTCTCGTGTTACTTAAACATCCAGCAGTCTAGAAATAAAAGGATTTTGGAAATTTTAGAAAGGGCCACCTTGAAAATATAAGTTCAGAACGCCCTGAACACTTTTGATTCTATACCTGTACCGTATTTATATAATGTTCATCCACGTCCTTCTTGGGTGCTATCTATTGATTTGCAAATAAACCTTAGGTATTTGCCAAAGGGCTTAAATACAAATAATTAAAGTAAGTTTAAACTATACTTCAAGCAATAGTACCTAATCTTTGTTTACTCTGATGATGGTTTCTCTAGGGTTGATGTCTACTTATTGATATAATATTTTTTGATATTATTTATTCCCTTGGAACGATTGGATTCATTGAAGTGACTTGGCATCGTACTTTAGACAACTTTAACTGCACTTTATTCTTTTTAGAACTAATTTAAAGGTCTAACAACTAAGTAACCAGAGCTTCCAATTTTAGTATTTCCAAATAAATTGCCACCAAAGTGGTGGTCAATGCTGAACCAAATTTTGAACAGGAAATTCATGGGTTAATATAGAAATTTGCATGTGGTGGCAAACGCATTTCGTCTAGGACATAAACATTTTCTCTTTGTTGAGCAGATTTTATTTCATCACCGGTATCAACTATCAGAAAAAAATCTGCACTATCCAAATCATATAAAATTCGCGGTTAATTATGAAAGTTGTGTCCTATATACACACGAATACAGACATAATTGTTTGACGCCTGCACACTAGGCGGCCAACATATAGGTCGTCGCAAAAATTCCAACAGCGGCATAATTGCTCCCGACGGAATTAGATGCACATCGGTTGTTCGCCTAGTAGACGAGAAGACAAGTGGTTCAAATCTTCTAATAAAGTGAATTAACTGCCAAGGCGGGTCAGGAATGTCATTAGTAGTGGTGGCGGAGGAGGCGACGATGCTGTTCAAAAAAAAAAGGCCGCACGTAGCTTTTACATTAAGTCGTGAAATGAGGTCCCTAGATGCTGATGGGGTAAAAGGTGGGTAAACGCTTCATACACATGTGGGCGCCGATTGCGAATGATACGTTGGCCGACTATAAGATTTTAGTGTTATTGCCGTATTATCATTTATAACTTAATACGCAATGTGTAAGTAATAACTGAAATGAAATTATGTAGATTATGAGCAAATTGCGTAAATTCCTACTCGATGATGATGGTTATACAGTGGTACAAAAAAGTATTCGTAAGATAGCAGTTATAAGTATATTTGTATAGTTAAATGCTAAGTCTTATACGTGAATAAAATTGCGCATAAATTGCACCATTTATATAGAAAATACTAAAAGAAATTCAGGAAAATCCACACTTTATTCAAGGGATCACAAAAATATAAAAATGTCCACACTATTTGTTACAAAAAAGTCTGCTAGTCATATAGCTCGATAAAAATGATGAATGGTTCTATTATAAGTGCAACACCTGTGAACGTATATTTAAAATAAATCCTAATAATGGCCAAAGGACGCCAGTTAAGCATAGATTTGCGTACCTTAATAGTAACATTATATGCCAATTACAATTCTTTGCAGAATGTAGCAACTATCGTTAACAAACCCAAATCCGTGGTACAATATACTATTCAACATTACGGAAATTCAGAGACCCTGAAGAATAGCTCCCGTTCTGGTCGTCCAAAGATTCTATACCAACTTGAAGAGAGATACATTCTAAAAGAAATTAAGGAAAACCCAAAAATTTGTGCTACAAAAATTGCAAAAAATTAAAAACTGAAACGAATGTGAGATCTTGTGACGAAACAGTACTAAATGAATTGAGGAAATATAATTATAATGCTCATCTTGCCGCAAGAAACCATTTATTTCCGTGAGGAACAAAAGGAGAAGATTTCAGTAGATGCGAAAGAACACTTGAATAAAGAGAAAACATTTTGGAACAAGATAATTTTTTGTGATGAGAGCATGAATCAGACGGAAGATATGGAAAGTATGGAGAAGGCCTACTACGGAGTTAAAGGTAAAAAATTTAAATGCGGCTGTAAAACACGGAGGTGGCAATGTTATGGTGTAGGAGAGTATGTCGGCTGCAGGGACAGGTAAAGACAGTAAGGGTTACCTCAAAATTTTGTAGAGAGAGCGCAAAAGTTAGGGATAACTGACAACGACCCAATACCGAATCTAAATCCGATAAAACATTTATGGGTAGAATTGGATATTCGCACACATAAAATAAATAATAAAGCTAGAAACAAATGGAAAAAATTGAACCTTCAGTTACTGAAGAATTCGTATACTCAATGGAACACAGATTGAGATTCGTCATTACGTCGAGAGGAAACCCGACCAAAAATTAATATATTATATTTATAATTAATTTGTTTGAAAGATAGATTTTTCTGCTTCTTCGTAAGTTGGAGACTTTTTTGTAGTAAATTTTAGAGTATTTTAAGTAAATACAGATTTAGTAAGAAAATATTTGTTATTAGTAATCTCATTCATCCATTTATAGAAAGAGAGTATTTGTGTTACACGAAATCAAAGATTTTCGGCTATATACGTATAAGATTTAGTATTTAATCGTACAAATAAGCTTATAACTGCTATCGTACGAAGACTTTTTCTTAGCCACTGTAAATAGGAATACGTCGAGATAAGGATATCAACCAGTCACATTTACAAAGTATATCTTTAAGCTTACCCTGAATATAACAACCCATAGTGCAAATAAAAACGCAATTATTAATTTCATGTCATGATATGACAATAAGCCTTCGATATATATAAGTTTTATTGTCTCAAAACAATATCATCGACAAGTAAATGGAGTTTAAAAAATTATATGGTAGATTTTGCCTCAGATTTGTTTATCTTAACCCGTTTTAAAAATTTCGCGTTTTCACTCCGTGTTTTCCAGTTCTTTAAATAATAAAATTCGTTTAACATGTACAGTAAGGGGCAACCAGAATGTTCGACGAAAGAATTTATAATCAAATCGAAATGATGGCGCTGCAATAACAAGTTATAGTATAATATATTACTTACGGGACACCTATCATCCTCAATGTTTAAACAAAAGAATCTTAATGGACCTTCGCTAAAGTTCTTTAATCTAGTCTTGATAACATTGATAGTAGAGGCACCATACAATGGTCGTCTTGCAACATATGCAAAATGTAAGATTTTTACAAGTCTGGATCGCCAAAATTATTCGAGATCTAATAGAATAAATATGATCATAATACAGTTGGAGAAACACATTTGAGGAATGTGACTACCAGTTGACTGAGTTGATTGTCAAACAATTTTATGCTGATAGGCATTTATCCTGTATGGTGGGAACTGATTCTTTGAGTACATACAGAAAAACCAATTCTTGCCAGAATTGACACAATTGTAATACGTTTGCTTACAAATTGCCAAACAAATAGGGACGGCAACAATTTATAGGTTCTAAACGCGCAAGATTGTAATAGATGAAGTGTTAGAAAATTGTATCAGATTTAGTCACAATTTGTGCACCAGTTTGAATCAACTTTAGCAAATTCTCGTGAGTAAATATATAAATATTTAATTTGTCTTTAGAGTGTCACAAGCGCTCATTATGGATACTGTGTCCATAGCAAACGCTCTAGCTTTCGCTCCCAATTTCCAAAAAGGAATAGTAGCCGCTGGAAAAGTCTTTAAACTCCTTAAAAGAAGACCCAAAATCGTGGATCCACATAATCCGAATAATCAAGCTTGGGTTGGTATTTAATAAAGGAAAATTAATTTAATAGGAGTTGGTAATGGTATAATTTTCCTAAAAAATAAAAATTTTGATTTCATGAAGTTGATATGAGTACCTCTACTGCTGCTTTCATTTGTTATTTGTCAAAGGGTGCGTTCAGCGGACGCAACTGATTAGTTAAATAATCGCAAAATTTGATTATAGAATATATGGGTTGAGTGTTAAAGAGAAAAGTTGAAGCAAGGTGAACGAATAAAGATAGATGTAGTTGATAATAGAGAGAATTACGCATGCGTTAGTCCTAAACGCGAATACTTATTGAGCTTCCTCATCAACTGACATAAGTTTTTCAATAAACATAACACCAAACGCCATCTCTATAAAAAGTATCTTACTAGTGAATACTTCCAAATCACACTTAGTAATATTTTTTATTACTATATCACCTTTTTTTCATAAATTCTGTTAGAATAAGGTCGATAAAAAGATCGCGAAAAATTCTCGCATTTCACGAGCTTTCATATCAAACTATATTCCACAGATCGTGCAGACACATATGTGCGTAATCAATACACTTTTGCTGCCATTGATTTATGAATGGATTCAATTCTGGAGAGCACCTCTTAAAGTCGTCGGCATAAGCAAAAGTGTCACATATTAAATTTTGAAAATCATTTAGAAAAAAAGTAGCCATCTTAAATTAGAGCCCTGTGGTACTCCAGATGCAGCAATTCCCGTAAATTCATTCTATTGTAATGTACTAAACATATTTGGTTTCCCATGCAAAATTTTATTAAAGTTTATTAAACTCTGCAGGTTAGGTGTGAGATACCAAAGGAGCAAAGAAGCACAAGATAGCAAAGGAGCACAGGGTAATTCGATGAACAAAATAAAACAAATGCTTTTTATTAAAAGATTACTTATACACAAGTGGTCACAGAAAATTGTTATATATTCCTCGTTATAGATATAAGAACATCCTTTAAATAATGTCGAGGAATTCTTAAGATTAAACCCAGCATTCATTTTCCAAATTCCAGAAGATTGTGAAGTGCACGCAAAATCTCCCATTCAGTTTTGCAGCAAGTTCGATCCTACAGTTTAGAAATTGAGAAATAAAGAAGATAATCGAATAAGAAATTCAGCAAATCTGTCCCAAAGTTGGATATAAGGCCAAAGCATCTTTGGAGGAGACACTAGTCGCATATAGGTAAATCGATCTTCGGAACTTTCAATAGTGAAGATCTTGGTTTGTTAAATAGAGGTCTGAAATATAGTCTGCCAGATCGCAAAATAGCCGTAGAAGATGTAATGTTCGGTATTGAATCGTTCATCACAAATTTCGGCGAACCTAAGAAGTGCTTCATAAGAGAAATGTGCAGAATCCGAAAAGAGTTTCAAACAATTAAAAGCAATTAACGAACTTAACATTATTAAAGGTCTCCGATCAGAAGATGATATTATTTAAAAGCAGTAGTTATCGAAAATTTTTGTGCAAATAACATAAGATATATGGACGTACATATGTAGATTTACGAGAGTATATACGCGTTTATTCTACATAGTCACAATTAGATTCTAAAAATAGCTCGAAGAAGTCGCGGTCCCGCTAGAAACTAGAGCAGTAACAGTCGATGATAACAGCTGATACGCACAACGTATGTTTAGTAAGAAACACTAACTACAACGACCAAGACCGACACGTCACGCCATTGCTACCGGGACTTACGTAAATATCGATCATTATTCTCTTTTGTTGAGCACTGCACGATTGTGGCGACGGGTGGCAAAAAATAATAAAGAAAAAATCGCGTGTAAGCAAATAACTCCCTTATACGCGGCGTTAGCGTGAAAAGTGTGTCGCTTCTGTCGTAACCACGCAGTTCATTCATGCTTCTCTCGGCCCGTCAGTAAGTCAGTTATTTGTTTAGGGATGGTGTTTACCGTTCGGAGCGCCTAAATCGGATGCCGAAAACATATTTTGTCTGCGTGGTCGAGGCTATTTTTAATATGTTCCGCGCGTATACGTAAGCGATACCATTGAGGAATGCTACGTATTAGGAGAATGTAGAACGCATATTACTGAAATTGTGGCATCGCAAAATCCCAAAGAAGGCACAAAATTTTAAAAACATTGTTGCCGAAGTAACTGTGTAGCAAGCATTTGGAAAGGTATAATCAAAGCTTCACGAAACTGGCATAACTTTGTTGTGCATTGGAACAGAAAGCTAACATTTGGTGCCACAGACGAGACGCCACTACTGATCGAAAATGGGTTGTTATTTTCGGAAAAAATCTCGACTCTTGAGGGACCATTAATTAAACGCCAAAGGATGAGATTAAGTCAAAAGCCGTGTAAAATGCTTTACAGAAATGGGAATTCACAATGGGAACTGCACAAGCATTATGTTTCGGTACAACTGCCTGAAGAATTAGTTTACGATGCACACCTCAAGCTAAAATTTCTTGTGTAACATCGAGTCCTGAAATGCAGCTATTTAAAATGCCAAGAAAATGTGGTATAGTTTAACAAACAATAATTATGAATGAGAATGAAGAATTAACGATTCTATGCAAGTTTAACCGGTTGAGTCCCAAGCAGCGTGATGGCGCTGTTGAGATATAATGTCGTGAACACCCAGCACATTTCGAACATATTCGACAACTGACGGTGCGTTACCGATTGTCGAGTCGCGCGCTCAGATTTACTGAAGCAAGTACATCACACAGCACACTTCAGCAACTCGTAGACTGTTCAGTGGACATTGATGCGATAAATCACTATCACTATCCCCTCATGAACTCAAAATGCGTTATCTTTTGCGGTTTACAGGAACAATGTAGTCATCATCATCGTCAATAATATGATCACATGGATTTGTGATTATGCTCATAGATTTTCCTTTTCGATTAATTTTTGGGGATACACCAAATTTAGAAAAGTTAAACAGTAAATCTAGATTAATTTTTTACTTACTTTTTGCGTTGCTTCGTCTAATCATTTTGAAACAGTAAAGATAGCAAGGACTGTGGGGCAGCACGATACACACACTGATCGGATTACTCCTCCCGCACAAGTATTAATTAATTCGAGACGACACGTGTTTCGGGAATACGTGGATTCCCATCGTCAAGTCCGGCACCGAATGGCTTTCGAGGATCGCTTAAAC
>JARFOC010111428.1:0-11614 GCA_031763485.1 Osmoderma eremita | reverse complement strand
TAATTAAAGTAATTTATACAAAAAAGTAATATTTATAGTCACGATTACGTCTAAGCTACTTCAAATAGGTTCCAGTCCCGGTTTCAGTTACTTTGGTGCTTGTTGGGAGGAAGCCAAAAGTGTCGAAGAACCTGCTGAGAGATCCAGGAAGAATGATTAGGTGAACAGCATAGAAGATGCTTAAGCGGCTATTGAAAATTCTGGCCCGTCCAGTTCATAAAAGCTGAAGTAAGAAATTTTGAAGATGCAAAACCGATTGTTAAAATATATTGATATATTGAATATGTTGATGGTGGCGTTCTAAGAGCAGGATTGTTCACGGAGTGCTACGCCTTACATTATTTTTCCTTTGTGGTTTTCTTCAGAATTCTTTACGCAACAAGGTGGTAAGGGGTATTTTTAACTTAAATTTATTTTAAGCCACCGTATCCTATACCTAACCTACAAAAATATATGATATTATTGTATATGTAAACCAATCTTTTTTTAAGTGAGTAACTGGTTATTATGCGAAGTACATATGTATTTCTTATGTATCCACAATGCTTACGAAATGACATTCAGAACTTATGGAATCATACGCCACACAGTCGGTTCCATCATTCAGTCATTTCGCACGAAGTCTTTCACACCATATCATCAACCGTCGTCATAGTAACCGTAGTCAACGTGGGTAAGTGGGTAATTCAACGAATATAGCTGTCGGGTACTGCAGTTTAGATCGAAATAACCGTACGCGTTTAGGGACATACCGGGCGTAAAGCTATACCAGCGATATTAAACCTAATTGACCGTTAATTTCACAATTGCCGGTCGACTTTTTTCGGTCGCTTTCCATTTGCCGTCGCTCGGCCGCGACCGGTCGGTCCGATTTTTTATCGGTGAGCGCGGGCTGAACAATGAGAACAGCTGCACTATTCGCACTCCAACCGATCGGATCGAAGAGCGGTGAAAGTCGCTTGCGTAGGAGTACGATACAATATCGCGTTGTTGTTCGTACAGTTACAATGTTACATACGTACATAGTTCGTGATACACACACACTACAGCGCAGTTGACAGCGTTCAATGTGGTACTTCTCTTCGAAAAAGATCTTTGATGTGGGAACTTCCATCTTATACAATGTTTATTGAAAGAACAAAAAATGAAGAAATATTTAAGAAATAGCAATCGTATCTTGTCACCATCGACGTGAATTTTTATTATGTCACCACTAACGGGAAGTCTATTGCATTTCTACTACAGAAAATTATTATTCAAATTTTACCGAAAAAATTGAGAAAGTAGTAAGGGAGAGTGGTGTATATAGGGACGCTTTTTTTCATTTTCTATTTTAAAAATAATGCTTTGATATAATAGCGATACCGGAATGCTCTATAGCCATTATCGTTGGCATGAACTTTTCTGGAAATTAAGAATCGTAAAAGGCTAATTCTACGACTAAACCCTGAATGGTCGAACATTGTCTTCGATTTCATCCACGACTCCCTGGAATTCTTCGCATCCTTAATATGTACATAAAGTATAGGATCTATTGTTAATACTAATTTCGCCTTCGCCTTTGCGTCTTCAGCTGCTTGTCGAACAATTACCGTGGCTGTCGTGGCAGCTTCACTTGTAGCAACCCGTGGAGCCCCTGTAGCGGTTGGTTCTTCTATGTACTTGGACAAACCTTCCAAAATGCGCGGCAAACGCCCATTCTTGATAATTCTCTCTTTCCTTTAGTTTAGGAACATTTACTAACCTGAAGCCATTCTAGTGCACTCAAAACGTTACTTTACTTTTAAAATTTTTAAACCACCATAACCTATTAAATTAGGGGAGATAAAATAACCTGCTTGTGAATCTCACTTACTTGTTCACAGAATAAAGCGAGCAAGGCTCGTGTGTTTATTACTTTTATATACAGAATTAATGTATACAATGTCCACTGGAGGTTCCTAGTGTTTGTAGGTTTTACAGGGAATTTGATAATTCTAACAATACTTATAATCAAGTGGTCTAGCTCTTGTTGATCCGCTGTTCTACAAGACACTGTTGTTTAGTTTCAAAGAATAGATTTAGACGCAGTATGCCTCTTTGCAAATTCCATGTCCCGTGTTCTACGGGATTTAAATTAAGTGATTGCGCTGGCCATGGCAAAACATAAATTTCGTGGTTTTGAAGAAATGTACGAATGATGGGTTAAAAATTTTCACCAATTCTTGCAGCATATGGTAGCATAACGTTTTGAAAGAGTATCCCGATAGTCGGCGTTTAAATACCGATCCAAGAGAACGAGGTCAGTGTTTCCACCAAGACGTATTCCACTCCCTACCATTACATTACCTCCTTGGAAGCTGTGAACAATTTGCGATGTAGCTAATCGTTCTGTATTCCCGGGACGTCTCCACACTCTAGTTCTTCTTATATCTAGCCGCAAACCAAACGGGGTTTTGTCACAAACCAAAACAGATGCTCAGTTTTATGGATCCCAATATAAATGTTGCTGCGTCCATTCTAATCTTCTTCCCCGATTTCCTCTAGACAAAGCAGGAACTCTCAGAGGACGACGGGCATTAAGACCATCTGCATGGAGTTTATTCTTCATTGCTTGATCGCTTATTAACACATCATGAGTGTCGCAAAGTCGAATCACTAATTCTGTTGCCGTAAGGTTGCGGTTTCTTAATGCACAGAGTCTCAAGTAAGTCATGAATTGGACGAGTTGCTCTTGTGCATACTGTATCACGTTCACGCAGATCATTCGATTGCTGGTATCTCAACCACGAACGATTGATGACATTTTTTGACGTGTTGAAGGCTTATGCAACGGCCGTTTGAATTAAACCACTTTCAAGCATTCCAATAGCGTTTAATTGCCTATCACGGTGTAAAAAGAAAATTTATCGAAAAAATAAACGCAAAAGTGTCAGGATAACAAATCAACAGATCTTACATTTCTTTTAAATTTCCACTGATTTTTCAGTTAATAATACCTTATTGCGACTTAAACTATCGAAACATCAACAGCAAACTGTATTGGCGTGTAAAATGATATTACAAATCTTTGGTTATATGGGGCTCGTAAACTACTAGCAAATAGAGCCTTGTCGCCTAGATTATTTAGATGTGTGTATTTTTATTTATAAGGTGTGGAGTTTCTGTCATACTGTTTTGGTTGGTTTTTTCGGAATAGCATCTTTATGAATAAATCATTTGAGGTCGAGCCTGAGTTTATACAATACAACAAATGGCGTTGAGGAAAAGGGAATATTAAGTTGAAGTTTTAATTTTGTTAATATGTAGGTGAGCAGCTCCAGCGTCAAAAAATGGAGTACATATATTTCGCTGCATCGTCCACAAAATAGCGGAAAGGCATAGAGTTCGAGGTAGACGGCGAGAAAAAGGAGAATTCGAATATTGCGGAATTTACCCAGAACTTGTGAATTTAAGGAAACATGGGAAGATAATTTAAGGGATCAATTTATTTCTGGTCTATATAACGAGGTCATTTAACAACGGTTATTCTCTGAAAATAAAAACTAACTTGTGAATCTGCTTATCATTTGGCTAAAAACATGGAAGCGGCTGAGTAAAGTGTCACTGACATGGATAGTTCTTTTCTCGAAATCATCCGCAAATAATACTTTAGATTGCTTTAGTAAAACCATTTAGTATAGTGCGTTGGACAAAGACACCACGAACACAGTGTTTCCATAGGAATGCGGCTGTGCGCTGGAAGTGTTGAGAGTTTCTAATTCTGATTCACGCGTTGCCTTCAATCCGGTTATTTCGCGGACTGGTCTCCGATTATCTCAATCTCGGATCGTCGGCGGCGGTAATACCACGTAAATCTATCTATCGTTGGAGTCCGGCCGTGAGCCGAAAAACTCCGGTTGTTCCAGATAGGAACGAATAACCTATCGCGTATATACCTAGAGAACGCAGGCGTCGTTGTTACTATTTTCTATAGAAATGTTGGGCGCTGGGGGGCATGCAAATAGCGTTGGTAATTTAATTATACAGTTACGGCGTTCGGTGTGTAACAGGTCCATAGAGGTGGAATTTATATTACGATTTAATGATACGCTTGCGAGTACATTCAAATCGATAGTGGAAGAGGTACGATGAGATGAGCAATTTCACTTGTTCGTCCGGATGTTTTGTATTATATTCGGAATTAAAATAAACATCTAGGAACATCTGCATACCTAATCAATGTCAAAAGTTGTTTGCGATAGTTCTCCAATAGATTTAAACAAAAATAATCCACTGTGTTGCTGAGACGACCCACTCTCGGCTTGTAAATATAAAATAAAACGTATTTATTTACGAACGTTCCAACCACAACACAATTAAATAATACAATGAATCAATTAATGAAAATACTAATTAAAAGTCTAATACTTACAATTGAACAATCGTGGAAAAGAAAAAACTAAATTGGTGCACACAAAATGGAATATTTAAGGTAAAAATACTGTCATAAAACCATCGTTAAATGTTTTTTCTTCTTAAGCTTATACAACACAAGATATACCGTGCTTTTTTTATAACGTTACACATAGGTATGTGCTACAGATAACGTTAAGGATTGTAATCTCGCAATGGAAAGTTTAAATTCTATTTTAGAAAATACCGTTAAAGGTTTGCCATTAGATATTCTTGTTGGAGAATATATAAACCAGATAGTGTATCCTCTAAGAAGAAGATACAATGATACTATTAAACAATTTTCCCACGCTACATTTTTGCTCAACCAAAGCACATAATTTTTTATGAAAATATTTTTCCGTAGAAAATGACAAAATTAGTTTAATTAAAATTTGTTTTTTAATAAGATTGTATTAATTTCATCTAATTATAATTTATTTTGATCACTGATAACCACAAATTGTATGTCGTCGCTTTGTGGAGGCAAAAGTATATGGGAATCAGGTATTTCTGTGCTTGGGACAAAAATCTTGTTAACCAGTGTTATTATAGAAACTATAAGTGGAGACACTAAAATTTAAACATATGCAATGTAATGGTTGCCCAATGTAAAGCCAGTCTCACTCAATCGCAATTTCGCAACTAACAAAACGATCCGATTGCGATTTGAGGCACTTCCGGTTTTTCGATTCTGTTATTTATATGATGAATATCGCGAGAGGTAAGCTGATCATGCGCGTACTTGATTACAACATCGTGCTGGTTCTGGAAGTCGAGTTATGAGGGGTCGCTATTTCGCAACTGACGAAACGATCCGATTGCCGTACCAGTTCTTTAGACAGTTCACATAAAGATGGGAGTCCCCACCACTTACATATATTGCTTTGGCAACTGGGACGGTTTTTGCACATATGTTTCGCTCCTATTGATAGATGTTGATTTTCCGACCGTGTATACACTCTTAAATAAATAACGAGCGATACAACTAAGCTCAAATAATAAATATATGTATTTGATCAAAAAAGTAATAGTAAAATACGATTTCATGGGTCGATTAGCAAAGCGAGTTACGCACAAATTGAACAAATACAGTTAATTGAGTTTAAATTACTAAATCATTGTACGTCAGAGCTGAGCGAAATACTTTCCACTATTGTACGTATGTACAGGTCTCTTGATTAAGCGGAATATTCCCCATTTAATATCGCAGTGACATCGCCAATTTGACTGTGATTGATAGAACGGTATGTTTAAATTAAACCGCGTAACGGTAAAGAAGCTGTTCCAGTTATCCCATTGTGTGTTTCAGTTCAATATAATGTTGCTGCGCAAATGTTTGATGTATTAGTCAACTTTCAAGACTTTTTTTCAGGTTTAGGTTAGAATTATCGTTCTTGTTTGCAGAATTCATTTAGTGTTATTTTACGTTTCATCGTTGATTAAATTGAATTTCGCAGCGATTTCTTTTAAGAAGCGTTTTTCGTTATGGCTTCTCCCCAATTAAGGCCGTAAAGAGCGGGAATAAAAATTGAAATAAACAATCGCCAAAGAGAAAATTTAATAATGACGCAGCTCGTTACCTGTTTACATTATTTCTTACGGTACATCTTCCGCTCTTTCCCTTCGGGGTATGCAGAAACGCGCATCAAACCCAAACTCAGAATTTGTGCGGCAATTACCGACTGGTGTCCGCACGCTCGAAGCGAAAGAGAGCATCAGGGGAGAAACGAAGAGAGGCAGAATCAAAAACGGGACCGTAATGATAATAGCACAAAATCATTTCGAAATTACGGTTTACATTTAGTGAAATTTACAACGCGTGTAGGCTAATTTAAATCTGGATTCGAGCGAGGCTCTCCGAGCCTTGATAGACCGTATCGTGCCTTACCGCCAGTTTCCATCCGAAGGCTCGCGCAGCGACGGCAACAGTTCTCAGTCCCTCCTCCTCCGGCGGCACTCTGGAATGCCGGTACGTGAGTGACACTGTCTAAAGATGATATCAGCTGAATTACGCCGTGTGACAAGATCCCCGGTCGGTATCGGGTGATCCTTACATGTCTCGGACAAATAACAGGTATATATTTACTCGTGTTGCTCTTTGTTTTCCCGCATCCCCACCAACACCGGCACCATCACCATGAAACCGTGATGCGTGCCCTCTATAAACGAACCGAAGAGAAACGAATTAAGAAAAGAGATTAATTTAGATTTATCCAATAGATTCCGATCGTCTCTCTCGTGGCGTTTTTGATGGACACTAGATGTAAAAAGATATGCGCGGGCACTTTTGTAATAAAGAATGTTGTCTAAGAGAGAGCCACGATTTACTCACTACTCACTGCCGTTATAAGAACTACGGTGCTATGAGTAATTGGGATGATACGTATAACGCATTTTTCTCATGTTGGTAAAGCATTCGTTTTACACCCAGATGTGTGAAATATTGGCAGGTCTTGCATTTTAAACATTATAGTTCAGAAGAATAAAGAAACTAAGTGCAATATCCAATTTAGATTTTCCATTCATATAAATAAAATTAGCGTTTAAAGACTAGACCAGTTGTTGCAACCCCTACTTACGCACAAACGTTTTTATTATCTTCAATTATCGAAGCGCATCAGGAGTAGTCATAAAAATCCCCGCATCTATTTCGTCAGTTCTATCAGCGATCATTGTTTGGCAGGCAATAAGTTTTATGGCTACTATGCGTGCAATTGCTGGTGTATTTAAGAAACACCGACCATTTAAGAATGCGTCACTACATTGGCTTTCCCTAGTTAAAGGAAGTTTATAATAAAATATGGGGGTTTGTGTTGAAAGGGGCAGTGACGCATTCTCAGGTAGAAAAAATACACACAAAACTCAGAGACTTTCTTTCGAAACATTGAGACAGTAAGTACAAACAGTACAAGTAGCAAACAACGCTGAGTGTCATTCAGACATTCAGTATATAACATTCTGAAGTTAGTTATGTGAATATTGGAATTAATCGCGAAGGGCCTATAACCATAATATACGTAAACAGTGTAGTTTATTAAAGTTAGTGAAAAGCTATTCTGTTTTATTTTATATTAAATATAACCCATTAGCTGGACCTTCGAACGTTACGACAAAGAATAAAAATAACCAGTGCCGGAGTGTCATCATACTATTCCACTATATCGAAGTGGTTATTAGCTCCAGCACAACAACGCATCACCAGCAATGAAATGGCTTTTGTTTAGTGAAAAAATGGCATTACCCTTGATTATAGAATAACTAACAATCAGACAAAGAATTCTATTGTAGCAAGATGATTTTAAAGCGCTTGCTAAGAAAAAAAATCAACTATTTGATTTATTTTCTCCATTAGTTTATAAGTTCACTACAAGAAACACTACAAATATCGAATGTTTAAAAAAAATTTGAAATCCAACAAAAAAAAAATGACGTAATAATTACAAAAATATAAAATATCGAAAATCGCAATCCGCCACCGAATAAACAAAAATACATAAAACATTTTATTGGACAAATAGTTTTTAATTCAACTATGTATTCGGCACCCATTTGTGGAGTTGCTCACTAGCGCCAACGGGCAATGGCGTAGATTCGATGCAACCCTCAGTGTAACTGCGAGTCTCAGCGAGATCTGTTGTGTAAACATGTACGCTACCGTAAATATTATTTCGTAGTTCTACGTTTGTTTTAAAAATATTGCCTACGTCAAGAAAGCAACCAATGTTAGACAAGGTTACCCAATTTATAACAGAAATTTCACGGAAGACTCTTAATACGGCAAACGGTAGAGTATTTTATTTCTGGCTATATTATTTATATATGGCTGAGTTTTCAAATAACTTCACAAAGTTTAGACTCATACATGACATACATAGACATACATAGACTCAATCATGTTAAGTGGAAGCTATACTTCAGTCAATCTTTTTTAAACCTAACAGAAAACTAAAGACAATGCCATGTCTTTTGTTTAACAAAAACAAAGAACATAACTTGGTCAACGGGATGATGTGATAACGCGAAATAAGTGAGGAATACACATTCTGTTTAAACTTTCCTATCTACCAAATCTCCAATTTACCAAACATAAAACATAATCTTCCTTGAGTAATAATGGTAACCAATCGTAAATGTGTCGAATAGGCTTTTGCATAGCATCAAAGAAGTGAGGAATGCGTTATACCTAAATGTTCTTATCGGATAGTATTCCTGAATAATTTTCATTTGGTCCCTATCTGAGAAATATTAGAAATGAGTTGTTTTATTGCGGATATTATCTTAGATAAGAAGTTAATAAACCATTTCTACATTCTTAAATTAGCTGCCTTCAATGTGTTATTTCAGAAACATTTTGAATTCGTTGCCTAAAACGGCTGATTGCAATGATTCCATTAACTCTCAGATCTTTTCCTAATTATTTAATAGTTTTAAACTTGGTAACGTTCAGAAAGTTTCGTATTTGAGCCAATAATCTACTCGATTATATTTTTTATTCAATTTTCTTAGAAAATTGTAACAAACATTTGAATTCTGCCAATAAGCGTTTATGGGAAATACACTCCAGTTTATAGTTTTTAAAGCAACACACTGTTGGGATTACTTGTTGGTTTACGAAAATTCTAAATAGAATTCTTAATCGCTACATTGACTGTCATTTCTGTCATGTCCAAAAGCCCCCCTCGACAGATATTTTCAAGAAAGTTGATTACTTATTCACTCTTGGTTGCCATATTAAAATTAAATATCAAGTATATTACATCACAAACAATAATATGAATACCAAGGAAAAATTGATTTGAAATCATTCTTGTTTGAACCTCACAAGATATGCGATTCAGATCAATCTACATAAATCGCTTCAATGCACGAAGAAGATTACTGAAATCTACGACTTTCAACATTGCAATATACGTATATACTCTTATGCCAAGTGCAAGACATTCAATTTCCCGTAGCTTAGCTAATCGATAGAGAATATCGCTCGGAAGTCCTAACCCATTACTGAACTAGAGATTATCACTGACAGAATTTAATTAACGCAGCAGAAATGGGTAACCATCTAGATTTGATAGGAGATACAAACTAACGGTAAAATTACGTTGTCAGTTGCTGTAAATAGATTCTCTGAAAATTTATTAACGTTGAAGCTCAACTGGAATCATCTTTTACACGAAATTCAAGCATATAAATATATTTAAAAAAAGTAAGCGTTATATAGGTATAGTTTCGGTCAGCTTTTCAATTAATGCAGCCACTTTCTTGGCTGCAAATGAAATTAAATCGTTAGTTTATGTGGTATAGATTGAAAAGGAGTTCGATAGCCATCTGCACATATGGTCTATATATGTATATAGTCATCAAGGATTGATAAAATAGAATAAGATAGTTTGAGCAGGCATATTCTATAGAGAATAATCGCACATGAGTACAAACAAATTCAGCAAACAGTTCTTTTGGGCAAAAGTTATTGCTCCATGCTTCATTTAACAAAATGTCAATATCCATTTCCTCCTTTCATATTGAAAACTAGTGAACAGCATCTTAATGCCGGGAATTTCAACAGATTGGAGTACACTATAAGCGGACACATAATTCTCTAAAATTATTGAATTATTGCTTATATATGTTCATTGGTGAACGAGCAACAGTATTTAAGAATTGACGATTCGTGCCTAACATTCGATGGTAAGTAATTAAGGAAAAGAATTAAATTCACATAAATATATTCCGTGTATCTTCATACATCATGTGGGCATAGTCGAATAAACATATCGTAAACGCATATATTTTACAAACGTGATTCCTAATTTCGTATGGTGATTAACAATAAACTATATACTTAGACACGGACACCTTCACAATAAGCGCGTTAAAACGTTTACGATATCGAAAAACATATTTCGAAGCGCGATTGAAACGAAACTCAAGAAAGAAAAAAAATGTACGTCGTAGAGTATGTGTGTGATAAATTTATCGCGGCAACCCTCCTTTTTTAGCGTTGTTCCCTGCGTCCGCTCCACAAACTCGTAATAGAAAACTGAAATACGGACGACGACTTTTTCTCTAATTATGTTTGATTTATGGGTCGTATTTACATAATTTTGATTTGTGTCCCGGGAGATGATTACATTCCAATTTTATTACGTTATAATTTTCTTACTTGCCGATCTACGGTCTCTCTCTTCTCCTGTCCGTGTGTGTTTTTGGGGCGAGCAGTGAGACCCGTTCGCTCCTCTTTCGGACTTCAATTTATGCTCGTCTCATTTCTCGTAATTATTATTATTACCTATTTTTCTTCATTGCACCAAAACTAAATGTTCCGGCCGGCCGTATTATTATCTCATTATTATACGGAATCTGAAAGTGAGGAAGAAAGGCAAAGAAGAGGGCTCCTCGTCAGACAGAATATGTAAAACGACGGTAACTGATGTATGTGATTGTTCGAACGAAATGCCTATTACGGAAATTGAGAGGATCAACTGTGCTCTGCGTTACGAAAATTAATAGTTCCCACTTCAAAGTGATTGAGACTCTGAACTATCTGTGTGTGGATACCTGAATTAGTTTTTCTTTCTTTTATTTGATTAATTATTTGATATTGTAAAATCAATGCAATATGAAAGACAAAGAAAACTGCACCTCAGCTACAACATAGAAATATGCTATAGATCATCTCAACCTCCGAATGCAGTACAGGGCTTATGAGAATTCGATACAGACTTCCCAAATCGTCGAATCAGCTGTACATTATTGCTTCCGATTCCATTATTTGTGTTTCTGAGAGTTTGAGGAAAACAGTAACATATAAAAAAAACAATTTTTTTATTTAAGAATCAGTGAAAAAGCCCATAATTTTATTATATTATTTTATTTTATTATGTTGCAACTTTTAGTCAGTCGATGAACCAGTTTGATCTTCAGATGATGACGAATCTGGTACATGAATAATAATTTCTTCAATGTTATCTTGTATATTATCCACCATCCACATTTCCTTTTCAATATTTTCTTATGTTTGATGTAATTTTTCCAATTATCAACTGTTACAGTGCTATATGCCCTTTGAATTGGTTCCTCCATATCATTTACCTTAAATGTGGTATTATTCATTTTTATACAGATTTAACTTGTGCCCATACCATTTCAATGGGATTTAACTCGCAGTGGTAAGGTGATAATCGAAGAACTTCATGACCTT
>JARFOC010111417.1:0-11614 GCA_031763485.1 Osmoderma eremita | reverse complement strand
ACATGCAAATAGCCCTAGGACAGTATACCCAGATGGGGCTTTTTTACCTCAGGAATTGCGTACCCCTCCTTAAAGGATTAGGTTACGCTGTCTTATTCTGCGTCCTCATAGAATCCATAATAAAAGGATTTGTAAACATGCACGACTTGATGTATTTAATCCTATCGTTTCAACCGACACTCCCTTGGAGCCATTGTCCCGAAGAGTTCGAAAACATGTGCACTCCGAGGAATACTACGGCATCTGATCAAATGAAAAATTACACCCATACTGCCTTTGTGTATTGGAGGTGAGAATATATTATTTTGTTTTTCAAGCATCGGCTTATGGCGTCGACTTTAAGATATGTTTTCATGGACAATCCCACTCTTCGAATAACAGATGTGACCACTTTCAATGCTCCTAGCATACAAAGCATCGTGGCCTTGCTGACGACGTGGTCTTTAACATTCGGTGTTATTTGCGCATGTTTCTACAACCATAGAAAGGTAATAATATATTAGCTGTAAGATTTCTTCTGTTCATAAATTCTTGTAGGGGAATTTGTTTTTCTACCACACTAACTTTGTCTTTGAATATTCCTTGATATTACCAAACCACTTTTGTTGACTCTACCTTCAAACAATACTTTCATGTAATATAATAGGTATCCCAACTCATATGCCTTGGGCACGCCATCATTCTTTGTTGTACATATATGTTTTCTCTTTTACGTATACAGACACTTCAAATAAAAATAAATCCTGGGTGATCGGTGTAATTTTGGATGCATATATCAAAATAGGTTGGCACCCAGCCAGTATGATCACGTTATATTCAACAAAGTTTATAAAAGTAGAGCTGGGAAACATAGCGACTTTGTAGATTCTAGCGCTATCTACGGTCTCGCCTGTTGTGTAAAGAAGCTTAATGGCGACCATATTAGTTAAATTTTGTCACCTCAATTTCAATAAAATGTCAGCTATATAGAAGTATTTCAGCAGATTATGTAGTACACTCTTCGATTTTGCTATTTAAAGATGAGTCGAGGTGGATATCGCTTTCTATGGCCGAAGACCCAAGTCGCGACGCATAATTCGGCAAGTTGGGAGAATTCAAAAGTTCTTTCGCAAAACGCTGATTGGACCGTTTTGGGATCTGACGCACAATGTTCCGGGCGTAAACAATATTTTCAATTGATCTTGCGTTTCCAATATATACACACGGTGTTTGGGCCTGGTTTTTGCGAATTTATTTATAAGACGGCTGCTTCTGGAGATTACAAATCGGAGACAGCGCACGGAATCTTCGCTGAGCAAACCACTGATTTTCAATAAAAATTCTAACATTTTCGTTTGTGGAATCGTGTAGTGTTTCGCTGTTAAATGTCCAAACTAACTGAACTCGTGTCTTAAATAGTACAGCTCTGCCACTTTGGGCTTGGTTTTGCGAGGTTGCCAAAAATAGAGCATTACCACAAAAAAGCGCTTTATTATACCCTTTATTATAGTGATCTATTACCACATTGTAATATTGTTTGCATGCTTAAAGGAGGTCACGAGGGTGTGAGTTCTATCTGAAGTATCTGTACATTTGAATCCATGCATTGTGTATAGTAAATGTTGTAAGCAGTGAGAAGACATCTAGTCTACTGTCGACTTTGCGTCATCTGTAGTCGGTGTAGTGCAGCCAACTTCTCGTCTGCACCACTTCTTGTAGATATGTGCGAACCACATTCTAACTATCCTCACCCATTCGCAGTTGGCATTAACAGTCCTCTTTTTAACAGTGGGGCGCAACTTTCCATTTTATCAGGTAACAAAATATATTTGTGCGGTTTTTGTATAAAGTAGAGTACTACGAACATTTTTTAAGTTGGTGATCGATGCACTTGTTTGTTATCTGCCATCTACCTTAGATCTCAACTTGACCGATGAAGCACGCTCTGGGAGAAAGAAGATCATTAACAGCCAGGATGTTCAACAGGTTGTGGAGGAAAATTCCAGTACAATGTGTCTAGAGCTTGCGGAAAGATGTGAGTGATGAAATCATTCGTTTGCTCCTTAATCAGCTAGCAAAGAGGTGGACGGTAAGCAAATGGGTTCTACATGAATTGTTAAATGATAACAAATAAAGTCGTCCTACCATTTCTTCGGCAAACATTTAACGCAACGATAATGTACCAATTCTTGATCGGCCGTTAACCTGCGACGAAAGGTGGATGTTGTACTCAATTTCTAAGCTTTCGTATCATTGGTTATCGCTTACTGATTCGATACCACACACTCCCAAAGCTTCCTTGCACCCAAACAAGATTTTAATGTCTGTTTAGTGGACAACAAAAGGAATTATCCACGGTGAGTTTTGGGAAAGCAATCAAGCCATCACCGCTAACTTGTTTTGTGAACAACTTCAGTGAATACAAGCAGCACTCATCCAAAACCAGCCTTCTTTGATCAATCGGAGCAAAGTGGTATTCTTACCCTCCATATTCTACTGACGTTACGCCAAGTGATTACCATTTTTTGTGCCTCAACAAATTATGAAGTATAGACAGTTCAAAACTTGAGTTGATATAATAAATGCAGTCAGTCAATTTCTTGATTCAAAATCCACAATACCGGGATACAAAAAATGGTGTCACGTTGGTAAATGGTCATTAAGTGTGATTGTAATTACTTCGATGAGTAATAGTATGAAAAGCCGCACGTACTTATTTGGTTACCTGATATATTTAAAGAAGAAGATAATATATTTGTTTCTACTGATATTATTGTATTAATATTAAACGGATGGCAAATGTGTTTTAGGTTAAAGATGCTGATTTATGGTGTTCTAATTTAAACAAATCATAGTTGTCAAACATGTTTTACAATATATTTCAGTGTCAGTTACAACTAAAAAGCAATCATCTTTAATCTTTGATGCAACTTTCCGTAGAGTTGTGGGGAACGTGCATTTTAGGCGCCATAATCAGTAGATACTCAACAAATTAACAAGGAAAAAGTGATATGCTAGAAAGTAAAAAAGAAATAAAAATACTTAATACATTACAATAATAGAAAATTCTAGTATTTTAATAAAAATGATCAAAAGAAGTAAGAACGGATTAATAAAAGGTCTTCCGAAACAAACAAGAAATAAAATCGAGAAAGAAACGTAAATTATTTTGACGTAAACGAAAAATAGAACATTATACATATTTGAAATCGCAATGGAAGAAACTTACTAAAAATAAAGAATACGCTTACCACGTTGATGAGTAGAGACGTGAAGCACTCTGGGAGTTATGCATCACACACAACATCAATAACATTATTATTAGTAGTATTAGTAGTAATAATACGCTGGTTATAAGTATTGTTGATTCACAGGTTAGTCGTATGTCTTTACTACTCTACATCATTGGTAACATGATATTAATCTTTGTCGTTGTACTTACACCCGGTGCCTTAGCTGGCCTACCAGCGTTATTAGAAATAGGAGTTAAAGATTTCTACTCCTTGGAGGTAAGTTAAAGAATTGTAAATAAAATATTTCAGCTACGTAAATGACGTAAATAAGAGATTTAGTGTTTGCCTTTGATGCTACTAACTGCATATTGTTTCTTCTTTTGGCGGTTATAGACTTTCTAACATAATTCATAGAGGATGTTGTATAAAAAGTCATTACGAAATATATGAGTGCACATCTGCATTATTATATTTTTTTATTAGAAATGATGTTAAATGGTAAAGCTCATTTTGATTAACTTTCGTAATTCATCATCAGTTGCATTCGTGATTTTTCTAGACCTGAGCCAAAAGTATGTACTGAAACGAAAGAATTGCAAGGACTGTGGGTTCGTATCACTAATACATAATATGGAGAATTCCACACGCTACATGTTGATTTATTGTCAATTAAATCTCGACTCGGGACTTGATTGACAATGGATGCTCTCGAAACTATGTACCGAATTTATTAAATCAACTTGTGATGTGTAGAATTCCCTATACTGTGTATCTGTGTACATAGAATAATAGCATACAGTAGCCAGAAATGGTAGAACTGCATTAAGAAAACCCTTACCACCTTTGCGAGTGAATGACTCTAGATACGTATTTCGATAATCTACAAAGGAAAAGGAGTGATACGCTTACTATGTCTGGTTAAGGAAAAACATTGGGAGAACAGCTCCTCACCAAATCACCAGCGCAGTAACACTGGAAGTGTGTATTTCTATTTATATATGTTTTCTATTGGCCCGTTCCTTAATAATAAGTATTTACGGATTCTTTTTTACACATCCCTGATAATTATAACTCAATTCACTATAGTCAGCTATTTTCTGGCAAACCAAATAATTTTCTTTTATTGTCTCTTGATTATGATATTATTCAACAGTGATATTTTTGCAGATATGGTCAGCAAGTATAAAGGGAACAATGTCCGGACTGTCATTAGCCGAACTGTACCATATGTACGCAGGCGCAAGTCTTTCACCAACTGATCAAGCAGGTGTCCTGGCCTTCGGCTGCGTATTCGCCATGGCGGTGCTGAAAATCTTGCTTTCCGCGTTGGCAAATATGTGCGACGGCCTAGTGGAACACCATACAGGAGTGAGCACTCTGAGTAGGTACGAACTCGGAGGCGAACTTCTCGTTGTACTCATAACTCTACCACAGGGTCTGTCATACTTAAGTGAGAACGCATAACAACAGTTGTTCTTGAGCGCTTCCCTAAACAATCAACGTTTTACCTTCTAGGCCTTCCCCAAGTGTGGACAATTATCTACTTCTCCTCGAATTTACTTATATCAATGAGCTCCCAGATATTGCATGTGTTTACTATGCAAATGGCTATAAACGATATGTATCCGAATTTTTACAAGTATAGGGTGTACGTGTGCGGGGTAATTTGTGTTTTTGACGCGCTAGTAGGTTTGATCCTTGAATCTGATGTAAGTATACATTAAACATCCAGAATAAGTTATCTATATAACGCCTTTAAGCAAAGAGAAAATAATAATTCAGTCAAATTAAAGAAAAAAGTTTAATTACTTTATTATTATTAGACCAATCTAAAGTTTTGTATTTTTAGAGCGTTTTTGCTATAATGGTGCTACTTTTTCAACAATCAACGAGCCTGCTCCAGGCTATTACGGTTCTCGCAGTAACGATAATGATATTCTGGATATATGGTGTGACGTCACTTTCAGACGATATTCATTTCATATCGGGATCGCAGCCAACTAAGTACTGGAAGATTTGCTGGCACATCATCCCTATAATTATGATTGTCAGTATATAGTAATTATATCAAGTAATAATGGAATATCCTATATACAGGAAGCGTTAGATGTAAATTATCATTTTTATATTGCGCTTACAAAATCGGATTCCGAATGTATCAACACTGTGCTTGTTTCATGGCGTAAATCCAGGATACCCCATCAAATGCTGCATAATGTAATGGATAATTTTATACAGCGTTTAGAAGCGTGCATTGTAGAAAGACACATTGCAACACACCATATTTCATTGACAAGTCTTCCACATTCGTGGATTATTTTTATGCTTACTTACTTACTTTTACTTCACATTACTCCTCTTCGCTCCGTTCGGTTCATATCTTTTGCAATTCCTCTGACTCCACAGTAATTTTATTCCCCTCTAATTCTCTTTCTATTTCTTTTCATTCAAACAAATAATGGTTTGATAGACACTTTGATATTCGAGCAAAAAACCAAAATCCAAGTCTACATTGCCACACAGTCTTCATTCATCCTCCAACCCTCCATTCAAGTCTGCCGCCATATTCCAGTGGAACAATGATTTCTATGATCAACTAGATAGAGTAGTCATGGGAAGTCCGCTAGCGCCAGTTATAGCTAACTGTTGCATGGAATTCTTTTAGGGTAGAGCGCTTGACACCTCTTTGCTGGTATCATTTTGTGGAAGATACTTTCGTACTTTGGACCCATGGAGTAGGAGCGCTAAATGCATTTCTTCGTCATCTCGATAGAACTTATCTACGTACTCGGTTCCCGATGGAATTGGAAAAGGATGGTCAGCTACCTTTTCTAGATGTTCTGATGGAAAAGAATGATGATGATGATGAACACTTAAACCGATCGTTACCTAAATAAAAACTCAAAGCACCATCCAAAACAGAAACGGACAGTTATAAAAACATTAGTTGATCGTGCCTCAGGCGTTTGTGAAGCAACACATCTACAAGATGAACTTGAACATAAACCAGGCCTTACAATCCAATGGTTGTAGTAAATATGAAATACTTGCTGAAAACTTGGTAGGTATAGTTAGCCATATATCCTAAGTGCACCCTGAAAATTTAAGCTCTCCATACCCTCTAGTTCGGTCTCTACGCTCCTCCAAAGTTCCTCGATTGCCGCTTAATACGTGTTCCTTCAAGTTTCCTCGATTGTCGCGTATCTTTAATTTTTTCGGGCACTTCTAGGCAGCCGAATTTCGTCAAACTTGGTAGGTATAGTTAGCCATATATCCTAAGTGCACCCTGAAGATTTCAGCTCCCCATACCCATTAAACGAAAATCCACAGAACGTCAATCCGACAGACAATTATTGTCATATATTAAGAATGTAACGGACACAGAAATTGACAGATCGGTTACGTTCCGCCAAAGACCCTAGAAACCCTTTATCATCTAATGGAGTATATAGGATACCGTGTTCCTGTGGTGCAGTATACATCGGCACTACAGAACGCAGCATTGACACACGGATAAAAGAAGATAAGACTACTCTTATATGTCGTTTAGGGCCAATTGGCAAATCAGCATTGGCCGAACATGCTCTCTAGGATGGAAATCATATCATGTATTTCGAAAACACTGAGTTCTGTCCACTGCTTCACATTATCACAACCATCTTTATAGAGAAGCAATTGAAATTTACAAGAACTCTAACAATTTCAATAGAAAAGAGGAGAACCGTACAATAAACAAAGTTTGGTGCCCAGCTTTGCGCGCTCGTACTGGGTTGATGTCATGGCGGCAGACTCGAATGGAGGGTTGAAGGATAAATAAATCACTGTGCGGCAGTGTAGATTTGTATTTTGGTGTTTTGCTCGAATATCAAATTGTGTTTCAAAATAATATTTGTTAAATGTCCACTTAGTGACAAAATGTTTTTTCTAAGTATCGTTTGCTGAGAGAACTTCATATTGAATAATTTCTCGCCACTGCAGGTGTTTGCCGCAGTTGTAAATGAAACGTTTGGAAGACATTTGGAAGACTTTTAAAATAGTAATAATTAATTTTAAAATAGTAATAAACATCTGAGGCTCCCTTTATAAGTGTTGTGGAAACAAGCTTAAACACCAAGCAGAAAGAGGGAACATTTAGATAATGTAAGAAATTTGTAAAATGTATGGGTCAAAATTGACATAAAAGATAATACTTAGTTAAGAGCTTTTAATGATCACTTCAAATATTTTCAGTAAAATATTAAACGTAATATTAAACGTGCTCGTATTTTAAAGAACATTTGACGTTTTATGTTTGCTTAATAAGTTGTGGCTTGTTTACCCTACAATATATGATGTACATAATATATTCTCTTATATAATCGATTTGTTCGTTCGTTTTAGGTCATTACGGCACACGTCATATACCAGCTCAGTCAACATGAAACTGCTTACGCTTGCGTAGCAATTACGGCATCACTGTTGCTATCATCCCCGATAATTATTTTCGGTGCCAGTATACTTCTGACATACATAAAAAAGGGGGTATGTATGAACGTCATAACAAGTGGTATAGAATTTCATGATGACGTATTAAATCGTCTTGTGTCTTTATTCTATACTATATACAATATGAGTAATGGTCCTATAGTCATTCGTTGTTACATGAATTCACCGCATCTAAACATACTACCATACTACAGAAAAAAATTACAAGAATTGAATACGCATATGCGGTGTCATAGTCAAGTACAGATTATTTTTATAGACTGACAAAGGGGTTTAGGTATTAAAATTTTCTCTTTCATGAAAATTGCATAGAAAGCTAAGACGTTAGTAATGTGACGGCTGTAATGCTACTATAACGTATTCCCTCACAAAAATCAAACCTTTCATATTTATCGTTAGCTAGTTCTCCTTCCAGCCCAACTTAAAATACCTCGTTGTTCATTTTGTACGGGGTCGTTATAATGTTTCTGAGCATATAAACAACTATCAGTTTAAAAATTATTATCCATACGACGCGCTATTTCTTTGCAATTAGTTTTTCAAACTGCATTTGAAAAGAATGTGTAATTTGACGAATAGATTGATTACGATCGTGACATTTTACAATATTAATTTTTCTTCAATGGAAAAATATCAATACTCAAATATAAAATTAGCATCCAACAACAAAAATTAGTAATTTAATTTATGAATAAAGGAATACCAAGAAAACAAGCATGCAAACGAACCTTATTAAACATAATCCGGCATGCACTTCACTCTGTCACCAACACGTAACTGATCGTTGTTAGATCTGTAGCAAGCCGGGCGTCGCTCTCGCATTTCGGAAGAATTCCGATTACACTGGGTGACTATAGCGGGCTCGCTCGTACGGTGTACAGCCTGAATATTGAAACGTCAAAGTAAGGGTAAATTTTGTAAACTGATGTGCAACAAAATAAATAAAAGAAAATCATAGGTAGATATAATTTTAAAACGCTTTAAGCGATTTCATGGGCATCGTGTACATTAATACAACTTAATCGATTGAATCTCTGCAAATTACAGAACCTGTTAGGTACAATTCGACCGACAGAGTTGTGGGGTCCACCAGATCCCGAAGAGAGAACATTGAGACGGATGTTTAATCCGCGATTGGAAACACGCTTCGAGGCGCACAAGATGTTGTGCGGGCATTCCTGTCTGTTTGGAAACAAGGTATAATGAAGAAAAATGGGATGGGTGATAGTTCTTGGGTACTTTCATTAAAATAACTACATTGCTGTGCTGTTATTGAGGTGAAAAGTACAGCTCTCCGAGCAATTGTATCCCTTTTATGATTGCGTGGACTTGAAACATTATACCTATACATGGTCCGTCCAAAACTCACTGATAAACTTTTGGAAATGGTATGGAACAATAAAATAACGATGTTTTCTCGGTGCATTTTTCTTCAAAAATGTGTTAATAAGGTTGTATACTTAAATCATAGTCTAGTTGTGGTTTTGTCTAACTTTCATAAACTTTCAAAAGGTACGAAAATACGTAATATTAGGCAGTACAGCAGAATTATGCAGCATAATACATTAGAATCTTACTCCACAATCCATTATAATACTTTTCGATAAGTTTGCTAATATCTGAGTTATTAACACAACTAAAAATCCGTCGGTAGTTTGTAGACGGACCCTGTGCATATGTGTTTATAGAAGAAAAAACGAAGCAACCTGAATATCTAAGAATCAACACTAATTTTGATTAAATCTTTGGAATACGTCAGTTTCTGATCGATGAGGGACATCTTGTTGGAAAGAAAAGGCTCACAGAATCACGTCCTTTTCGAGAAATTATCTTTAGTTAAATAAAGTTTTGAAGAAAAAGATTATTAAATATTCAGCGTTCGTTTTTTCGCGAACAGTCTGTATAGATAATATCTGGAATGCCTTATACAGGTCCTAAAGAACATTTGGAATCAAGAGAACGTGCTGAGGCGAGAATATTTAATAAATTTAATGGAGACGAAAGGTATTAAAGTTATACTGGCACCGGAATTTTAGCAAGTTTTACTATTCCATCTTCTACTTTTATATTATTATGTTTTTGTCTTATTGTATTTCCTATATTTACGATTTATATCTACAATATATCTAATAATAATGAAATATAGATTTTTATTAATAGATATCTTATTTCCAAAATTTTAAGTTGTCCACATTGCTCCTGCAGGGCATGTTTCTAGTTTAAAGTCATGTTCGCGCTCATTCGGATATTCGACTTGATAATGGGAATCCACGTATTTCCGAAACACCTGTCGTCCCGAATTAATCAATACCTTGTGCGGGAGGAGTAATCCGAACAGTGTGTTTATTGTGCTGCCTCATAGTCCTTGCAATATTTGCAGTTCAGTTATAGTTTATTAAGTAATAAACATTAGCCGATATATTGGCGTTAGCTAAGCAATTCTTTATTTTTTATTTATTTAACATTTGCTATTTACAAACTTATACAACAAAATTTTTAACTTTTGATTATTAAATTTAATAGTGTATTAATACCTACTTACGAACTAAATTCTTAAATAGATTAATATATTTAGTTCTCTTAATTTCATAAGGAAGACTATTATATATTTTTAAACCGTTAATAAATATATTTTTAGATGTTTGTGTTCTATTGTAAGAATCACTGTAGTAATTCTAAATCAGTACTTCTAGTGTTGAAAGGTAAGAAGGTAATATACTATTTTTCATTTTATATACCAAAATCATACTTTTAAAGATAATTGTTTGTCTGACATTCATCAAATTTAATGTATTTAACTTGATTCGTTTGGGTGTGTACCTATTACATTTTAAAATAATCCTCATAGCTTTGTTTTGTGTTTTTTGTAGTTGACCTATTTAATTTTTATTTAGGTTGAGTAACACCGTGGTACAAAATTCAATATGTGGTGCTTAGTGCTTTATATAATGCTGGTTTCACATACGCCGACACATTTTTACTTATTCTATGAATATAGTTGCCTTTCTGTGACATTTTATTAATTATATACTTAGCATGTTGTTAAAACAACAAATTCTTATCAATAATTACCCCTCAATATTACTAAAATCAATGTTAACTAACTTTTTATGTACTAGCTGTAACCATAAATTTAGATTTCTGAATATTTATACTTAAACTGTTAGAACATAATCATTTATACAATAAAGATAATTCTCCATTAACAATTTTTACCATGTCATTTAGGTTGTGGCCGCTAAGATAAATAATTGTATCATCGGCATACATATATTTCACATTTGCTAATTATTTTAATCATATCATTAATGTACAAATTAAATAGTAATGGTCCTAAGACAGTTCCTTGTGGTACACTGTTGTTCGTTACAACACTGTCCGATTTGATCCCACTCCATTTTACTTTTTGCTTTCTATTACTCATGTACGACTGAAACCATTCCAACAAATTTCCACCAAAACCAATTTTGCCAAATGTTTTCAACAATAACTCTGAATTACTTTTGAAACAAAATGCTCTTCTAAAATCTATAAACACAGCCACACACCATCTTCACCCATTAATTACTTTCAGTCATTTGTCACATATATCTGTTATCACTGTTTCACAAAAGGAGGTTTTCCAATTTTGAAGAAATATTCCATTGCTGAGTGAGTTGTTTATTATATCCAGTAATCTATTCCCGGTATGGTATTCCTTTCTTTTTGTTTTTGACTTTTTTTAACGAGCTAATTAGCACTTCCCAACTTAACACATATAAATGACTTTCCCGTTCACTTGCATATAAAGCTTGACGTCAAAATTTTGTATCTGACAACTGACATCTGTATAGGAGATGTTGAAAACTGTTAATATAGCAGAAAAGATATGTCGGAAGTGATACACCAGCGTTCATTGCAGTCAGATTCATGCTCAA
>JARFOC010111407.1:0-11615 GCA_031763485.1 Osmoderma eremita | reverse complement strand
TGCCATGAACGCGTCAGTAGACAAACTAGTCACTAGCTCAATGTGCACAGCTTTTGTTACGAAGCAGATGAAGAGACTATATACACCTTGACACTTACTACATTTAAAATTGTAAACCACAATCTGGGTTATTTTGTTTGAGCGTCTTCAAGCCGGGGTTTATCTATTATTTTATATGTTATTTGCTACCCCGCTTGACTGCCTCGGTATATATATATTTTTAGCTTGTAATTTTCATATTTCATCCATCTGATGAAGCCATAGTATGGTGAAACAAATTTGTAGTGGCATAAAATAAATAATTGAAACTTGAATCTTCAGTGTTTTCTTAAAGTTTATAAGGATCGTTTACACAACCTTGATGAGTTGCAAACAGTAATTCTAAGAGAAATTGAGGACACAAGAGACTTTAATAAAGGTCTTTGATAATATGAAAAGAAGAGTGCAACTTTGCATTTTGAGTGCATGTTATAACACAATGTTTTTAAAAATAAAAAAAATATACCTTCCTTTAGGCTCAAATCAGTAATTTGATAATTTAAAACTTTTTTCCAAAAATAGCAAATTAATCAATCCAAAAAATTTTTAATTATCAAATTACTAACTTTAGCATGAGGAAAGTAGATGCTCTCTACCGAAACGTAGCGCAATTGATAAGAGTATATCCAATATATTTTTCTCAAACCAGCCGTTTTGTATTCTTTCCTTAATATCATCATTCAAGCGTTTCTTCAGAATAATTGCAATAATTTTGCAATTTGCTGTATTAAATAAAGGGTTTTAGCATGTTTCAGTTTTTGTAAATAATGATAATTAAATAGAAAAAGAAATAGACACAGAGCAACTGTGAAATAATTTTAAAGAAATCGTTGGTAATATAGCCAAGAAAGTTTGCGGAGTATGTAAAACCACAAATATTAGAAAACAGACTTCATGGTGGAATGATGAGATAAAGCAGCAAGTAGCAAGATCTGGGATTCTACCTAAACAGCAATACAGCAGAGAACTACGAACAATACAAATGACAAAGAAAACGAGTGAAGAATTTGATAATGACAGCCAAAGAAAACACCTGGATATGGATGGATGATTCGTTGTTATTTACATAACTGGATGAAACAAAGTTGAGTTTCCTTTGTATGAAGCATAGCGGCATTTACTAGTATTGAATTAATTTTAAATTCGGAACACCAAGCCACTGACAGTGTTCAAATTGCGCTGCAAGGAATCAATTAGAAACAGACGCAGTATGGTCGATCAAGTCATGTCGTTTACGTATCTAGGAGCCGATATAATCAGCGAGAGAAATTTGAATAAGGAAGTATAACGACAAACATTCAAAGTTGCAACAATACCCTGGTATCTCAGAGACATAACATACCTATGCGAAACTATAGCCGAAATGAGTAAAACAAAACAATTGGCTAGAACAGCTGAGATGTAATAAGAAGGCAATGTAGCAGACAGAACATGAGTAAGTTGATGAATGACAGAAGAAAAGAATATAATCAACATATAGAGAGAATGCAGGAACACAAGAAGCACAACAAAACGAAAATCTCCATTGATGGGAAATTACATGAAAAAAGAGATGTTGGAAGACCACGGAAAAGATGGAATCACAGCTGGCAGTTCTCATCAGTAGAATCTACACCTTAAAATGGAAAATGAATTAAAGGATGCCTAAAGAAAGAGAACGGGGAAGAAATGCGAATTTTAATGTAAAAAGTTTTCTTGTAAACGAATTATTCTAAAGTATTATTTTCTGTCTTTACACGTGTATATAACATTTAATTGTATACTTTATTTTTTGTGAAGATTATATTCATTTATGGAATAAATATATTATCACTTAATTGTTTAATGTATTACATATACACTATTGCCGTTATTTACTCGGGAATAATATATAATTAAGTATACAGTATTTATTTAGTTATTTTCACATCATGCAAGTGAAAAACAAGCAATTGGTTTATTACATGGAAAAGATAAAAGCGTAAAGATTATCAAATAATGAGACGTCATGTTATAAACAAATAGATTACTATTTCACGTACTGCACAACTTTGTTTTCTCCACAGCTCAGTTAAACGCTGTATGTTCAATGTAATTAATGACATTTTAGAGTTCTATAAATAATGTCTGCTTCGAAAAATAGATACGAGACGTCTGATCAAGAGGCTATTGACGCTTTTAGAGAATATATTAGAATTCCTTCCGTACATCCAGGTATTAATTACGAAACTTGTGTTAGTTTCTTGAAGAAGCAAGCGCATAGCATCGGACTAACTAGTAGAACGTACTGTGCAGTTGAAGGAAAACCCATTGTAATTATAACATGGCTAGGAACACAACCTGAATTACCTACTATAATGTTAAATAGTCATATGGATGTAGTTCCGGTTTATGAAGATATGTGGACATATAAGCCATTCGACGCTGAAATGGACGAACAAGGTAATATTTACGGGCGTGGCACTCAAGATATGAAAAGCGTTGGAATACAATACCTTGAAGCAATCAGGAGATTGAGAAAAGATGGTATTAAGTTGAAAAGGACTGTGCACGTGACTTTTGTTCCTGATGAAGAAATTGGAGGAGACGCCGGAATGGGAAAATTTGTGCAAGGTGATTATTTTAAAAGTCTTAACGTTGGTTTTGCTTTTGACGAAGGTATGTCGAACCCTGATGATAAATTTATCTTATTTTACGGTGAGCGCAGTATTTGGACTCTCCACGTTCATTGTCCAGGTACCACTAGTCATGCTGCAACTTTAATAGATAATACTGCAGCTGAGAAGATTCAGTATATGATTAATAAATTATTGAATTATCGTGAGGAAGAAAAAAGGAAACTTGGGGATAATCCAAACGTGACCTTCTCTGACGTTCTCGGCATCAACATGACTAAACTAGGAGGTGGTAACCAATCAAATGTTTTACCAGCGAAATTAACAGCTACTTTCGATTGTCGAATACCAGTTACTGTTGACCATAAAGTGTGGGAAGATACATTAGAACAATGGTGCAATGGAGCAGGTGAAGGTGTCTGGATAGAATATGAGATGAAGCAACCTCCCGTACCGATAACTAAAATGGATGGCTCTAATCCCTATTGGATTGCCTTTAAAGGCGCTGCTGATGAATTGGGCATTAAATTATTGCCGATAATCTGTCCGGGAAGTACCGATGCTAAATACATAAGAAGAGTGGGACTACCTGCTTTTGGATTTTCTCCAATGAATAATACTCCAATGTTAATACATTCCCATGACGAACATTTAAATGATAGTGTATTTCTTAGAGGCATTCAGATTTACTGCAAAATTATAGAAAGGATCGGAAACTTAGAGTAACAAAATGTTAAAACTTTATTTCAATACTTTTAAATAAATAGGTGAGATTGCTTTCTAGTTTTGTTTTAATATTTAATTTGTAGCATGAAATTATTATTATACAGTATCCTACAATTTGTACTAAAACATTGGGTGGGCGTATACTTCTATGTTTTCTCAATAAAAAAACCTACACTCAAATTTTTATGCGAGGATTATTTTATTTATACAGGCCTCTTAAACGTAACATTTTCAACATGATATATTTCACTGCGAATTAAAATCATTCTTTAAGAAAAAAAAAAGATAATCGATAATACAACAAGGGCTTTTGAAGACGTCTTTAGAAAACACCAAGAGTTTAGCAGATTATACGTTTGGAATCTATAAAAATCTTGCCAAAATACATTGGCACACAGAAGCAGTTATTTCAACGTGCCCTAAAACAAATCTAACACATTTATCATTTCAATAGGCCCCAAAAACCGGGTGTTGCGCAACATATTTGGATACTGGACACTTTGAGATCATTGTATGAAATTAGCGACAAATTATACTCCAGTTTATAGCTTGACTTAAGTTATATAAGTAAGGTAAGTAGCTTTACGTATGATGGTAACTAGTTGTCGAAATACGTTTACAATGTTTCATACCAACAGTTGAGGTAAAAGTTTATTATTTTTAATTACATTCATACGAAAGTCTGCTTCCTCCTTATTTGCATCAAAAGTAACTTGCATTTCTACAATACTATAGCATGAAAAGGATAATAAATTAATGAAAACACATAAAGTTATTTGTATAAACGTTTGAAATTTGCGAATATGGTGAGAAGATTCCATCAAACAAATAATTTGGTTAGTGTTAGGTAGAATAAACAAAGTTGTGTAGAACGTAAAGACGATAATAATAATTATTTATTATGTGACACATACAACAACTGAACTGGCATTGAATCGATAAAGACATTTCTCTCTCAGAAAGTGGAGCTCAAAGGTTTAGGAGACTTCAAATATTGTCTCGGTATTGAATTCTTGCAAACAGAAGAGAAGTTAATTCTACAACAGTCAAGTTACATCAAAGACCTCCTGAAGCGATTTAATATGATAGACTGCAATCCGATCGATTCCATGGGAAGCTAGGAAACAGCGAACAGTGGCCCTATCTTCGACAGCAGCCGACTACATGGAAATGAGAGAAGCCGTGAAGGAAACAGAATATTTGCGACAACTATTGACGGAACTGGGCTTCCAGAACATATCTTCCGCAACATTACACAACGACAATATAGGTGCGCTCAAGTTAGCGGATAACCCGGTTTTCCACGGGAGGAGCAAGCACATTGACATCAGACATCACTTTATCTGACGTGCTCTGAAGGACGGTGTTCTAATACTACGACATCTACCTACGGAAGAGATGGTTGTGGACATTCTTACAAAGGGTCTGATTAAGGAGAAACACGACAGATGTATGAGTTTAATAAGGATATCTGAAAACTTTAATGCTGCGGGTCGATCTCACATTGTCAGTTCAATGTCAGTTCAGTTGTTGTATGTGTCACATAATAAATAATTATTATTATCGTCTTTACGTTCCACGCAACATTGTTTATTTCTGCCCAACAGTTAGCTTTTGTTAGGAAATTTAGTCTTATCCTACATGTTTATCAAATTCGACGAAAGAACTTTGCATAATCAAGTCGTATTTAAAAGGGCGTACAGGATCTCTTTATTTATCATGAATCTTCACCAAGTAAACGCCGTGGTAATTCGATTATATCCTTATTTATAAATAATTATTTTATCCGGTATAACTCATGTTTCTCTGCCCTTTCTGTGCATGCTGTTTGAAGTTAAATTTGCTGTGGATTTTTTTGTATCTCCATATGTAGATATATATGGAACTACCTACAATTTCTAATTTCCTTTACGATAAATATGGAAATTCCGTTGATATGATCATGATTTGTTATTATATAAACTACGTATGTGAGTTGATGTGTTATTTTCGTTTATAGAGTAGCCTTGATAAGGGCGGATCCCAGCCACACTCCTTCAATTCTTTAGTGAATTATTTCATGGGGCATGTCTCTGAAATTTCTTATATTTATAAATTATTATTTTATAAATGTAAGTGTCTATGAATATAGAACGCAGCTATCATTTTATAATTTTATAGTAACTAATGTGTATTAATATTTAGAAAACATATTTATTTCCTTATTACACAACAAAAACTCCTATTAGGCACAGGGTAAATTACAATTAAACATTGATATGTATACGTTGCCAACAGATATATATGTACAAGATGTAATAAACAAAAGGCAATATTATAAACGTATATAACAAAAGATATGGTACATTCAAGAAGGATATATGAATTATATTTATATTAGACTCGCTATCTAAGAACATCTTCAAAGTGTATGTTGGCACTGCGACTGATGGGACAAACAGGAGCGTTAAATAATATGTTTGTTCTGGAGGTAGGGATGACAAAAGAAACTGCCAATCTCGATGATTGACGCGGAATATTTAAGTGTAGTTGGGACAGAAATAGTGGGCAGTCAATCAAACCATGAAGAAGCCTCCAAACAAACCTGGCTCGGTATACTTCACGCCGTACAGTAAGTGAATCCAAATGCAACAGCAGCCCTGCCAATCGACTCCTGGAACTTCCTCCATCAATCTTGAATGACAAGAATTTAAGAAACTTTCGTTGAAGCCGCTGCATCGAAAGCTGGTGGCATAGGTAGTGTGGAGACCACACAACTGACGCGTATTTCAAACTGCTTACGTCGAATGCAAGAAACAAAGATTTTAAAACCGTTAAATCATGGAAATATTTGGAAACACGCATAATAAATCCCAGTATTTTCGAAACAGATAAGCATAATTTTTCAATATGCAAATTAAATCGAAATTGGTTGTCAAAGAGAATTTCAAGATCACAGAAGATATTGCTTTTAGATATGACATCAGTAAGTACTACATAGGTAGAAGGATATGTGTTACGTTTACGAGTATAAGAAACTGAGCAACATTTAGAAACGTTAAATTATATTTTTTTGGAAATACACCCATCGACCAAGGAGTCTAGATTATTCTGCAAGAAATCTACGTGCTGAACCGAAGAGATTGACGAATATATCCTTACATCATCAGCATAAGCTAATGTTGGACAAGGAAGAGATTCAAGGAGCTCATTGACATAAATAATAAAAAGCAGCGGCCCAAGATTTGATCCTTGAGGTACGCTAGATCGGGAAAAACTCAAGAGAGCGAAAGCCATTGTAGCAGACATAATTCAAACCATTGCTGAGAATGATGGATGCAATAAGTTTACAAAAAATTGGACTAATATTCAGTTTTTTCATCAGCAACCCTTGATCAATTGTATCAAAAGCAGCGTATGCGTCAGTATAAATTACTTCTAACTGACCCTGCCTTTCCAAGCATTAACTAATGTATTGCGCAATAGACACTAAGTTGGTTGTTGTAGATCCAGGTAAAAATCCATATTGGTGAGGAGGTATGTATCGGTGAATGTTAAAACATCAAGGAGGAGTAAATGACCTGTTCGTACACCTTCTCAAAATTGGACAAAATAGTTATCGGTCTGTAGTTCTTTAAATAGCCCTCATTAACTTTCTTAAAAACGGGGCTAATAAGTATCTATTTGAAACTGTTTTAATAAAAAGAAACTGAAAAATATTTGGACGAGTTTAGTAAAAGCTTACAAAATTTTGAATGGAATGCCTTAAAAAATATAGTATGCGAGTCAAACAATCTCCGGCTTTTGTCCATCTTGGAGGAATTTATGAAATTTCGCGAACAGGTCGCGAATATGAATAGATAATCTTGAACATGTGAAACAAGTCCTTACGCCAATGTTAGGGTGATGAATATTACATACATATTACGTTTATACCTTTCAAAAGTTTACGAAAAAAAACTGTTTTATGAGAGCAAAAACAGAGGTTGATGCTAGAATTCTAGTACGACGGCCCATAAAACTGCAGATCCTTTCTTATTTCACCGTTTCTATAGCTCCGCTAGTCCCTAAGTTCATGCATTCAAAAAATAAAGTATTGCAGTTTTACATTTATATCTTGTCACTTTATTTCTGGTTCACCCATAATCACTCCAAAACCTCCGTTAATAAATCCCTGAAACATTACGATAACTTACCTTGTTTTTTTACCTTTCTCTGTTAGTGCGGATTGTGTTTGTACTTCATTTCCGGAACTGATTGAAGTTTGACTGCCTGCTCTCGACATGGGAGCCGACTCAGACTCCGAATGCTGAACGGAATTGGCGGCCGAGTCATGTATCAGAGAAGCGGTGTCCCCTTCGTTGTCCGATCCCTTCGGCGGCCTCTGCTTACCAAGGCGCATTAAATTCCTGACGCTCCGGAGCGCGGATGTTCTTTTGCGTTCGTAGCGTTCGATTATTGGCGACTTGTCGGGAGTGGTCAAAGTACTGCCGCGTTTCCGTGTGCCACTTCCGCTCTCCGCACTTTCCCTGCTCTCATGTGGTTCACTCGCGAGAGTTCGTTCCAAGTTAGCTATATTCTGTTCGATATCTATTAGCATCTGTTGATCATCCTCCAGGATATTGTAAGCCTGACTGTCGGCGAAAGATGCAGTGGACGCATCCGGTAAAGAATATAAAATGTCGAATTCAACGCGCACCTGAAATCGAAACGTAAACAGTGAGGAAACATAACAAACTTAAATTGGTACAAAATTTAGAATATTGACCCATTGTCCCGAAACAGCCTTCATATTTTTATAGAAAAACATAAAACGGTTACATTATCTTGAAAGATCCCTCCACCACAGTCACAGAGCCGATGTAATCGGACGCGTACAGGGCCCCGAAATCATAATGTTAATTGCACGTGTGCAAATGCCTACGAAATAAATTGGGCGACAAAATCAGTTTTTCACGCCGGCTCTCAGGTGGCTAGCGGTGGGACCTGCATAGTCACCAGATAGTGCTCCAAATCATTTTCTCTTTACCACTTATTCAAAGAACTACGACAATTTGTTTCTTTTAAACCTTGAAGCTGCGATTTACATGGAAAATGAGATTAGTTTTTAATCAATTAATGTTACCCTTTTTATGAACGGGAACAATTTTAGTAATTTTGTAGCAGTCAGGAAATGTGCTTGTTAGCATTGCTCAGTTAGAAAAGTGACAAAGAAATTAGCTAAAAACGTACGCTTCTTTTATAAGAAAACTACCTACATTGTCGTGACCCATCCCGAGGTTATCCTAAAGTTTCTTCAGCGCACGGATTACGGTCCTGTATCCTAGCTACATTATTAGATTGCTATTTGCTCTGGGATGTAGCCTATACCTGCCTGTAACTGCGTGTGTAAAAAGAATTTTTAAATCGATGTTTTTTCGATGTTAGAAGGCTCAGAATATAACAAGTCGCTTTTATCTTGGAGCAAATTGGGTATACCATAGCTCTTATTCGTGGTGTTAATGGATTTCCAATTTTTTAGGTTCGCTCATATTGAATATCGCAGTCGGGAGCCGTTTGACAATCTCCGGAAACACTTCAACCGTTTGGCTTTTTGTATTCGTCTCCCATTTTTGTACCCATGTACTATACCACCCATTCCCAAATACTTATGCCCTGTTTGTACCGATACATACTGGTCGATATAATCTCCTGGGTTCATTCTTGGTTTCCCAAAGTTTCTCAAAGTTGTCTTCTAGGGCCTAAGCCCTTACACTCACATTAATATGTGATGTGCAGCCTCTATTGTCCCTTTACAGTCTGTAGCTTGGGTCCTTAATATTAACCCCAACTGTCTGTAGGTGTCCTTTCACAGTGTCTTGTTAGGACACCAATTGCTCTACGAAGGTGATTCCTACTAAGGTATGGTAGTTTTTCAACTTTCTTTGCTCAGGACTCCTTAATAAAGGTTTTGCCATGACTTTGCTTGGTTGTATATTTTTCCAGTATTTTTTGTGTTGTTTTTGGACTCATACGAAAATGAGTCTAAGAACAACACAAACTGTGTTTTTAGATACTCCCAGGACAGGTTCTGGCTCCATGTATGAAGACGATGATCCTTTCTTCGCTAGCTCATCGGCTTTCTCACTGCCTATGATTCTTGAATGTCCAGGCACCCAGAACAAAGTAGCGTTATTGCGTTCCGCGAGAATATTCAGTTCCCGTGGGAGTGTTGCTATCACTTTAGGCTTCCATAGTGTCCTAAGTGTCGTATAGCAATCCGTTGGAATTCGCTTATTACTATAAGCTTTCTTGTTGTTTCCTATAGCGCAATGGAATATAGCGTACACCTCTGCTTGTACCGCAGTGGTGTATTTTCCTAGTGGGATGGTGATTTTTGACTCGTCTGTAAACCGAACTTGTCACTGTATGCTTCTTGCCGGCCTTTTCGATCCGTGATTTCCATCTCGAAATTGCTATTAAGTGTATATATGGGAATCAAGTGGTCTGTTTTCATTTCCAGTAGGCTTCCTCTCAATTGTGCATATCTGCTGCTTAGAGATTTTATCAATCGGGAATACCCCATTCTTGCCTCTCTCAATACCACCACATGAAGTGGTGGGAGGTTTAGAAAGGATTCCGTTGCTACCGTTGGAGTTGCCCGCATTGCTCCTGTTACACCCAAACACGCAAGCCTCTGTATCTTGTTGAGCTCGGTTATAGCAGTTTGTTGCTCCACCTTTGTCCACCATACCAAAGATGTATAAGTAATCATGGGTCTAATCACCGTGATGTAGGTCTAATACATCATTTTAGGTTTTGATCCCCATATATTTTCATGGGCTCGCCTGGCCAATATAAGTGTTACCTCAGCCCTGGTTTTGATTCTCTGAAGCTGTCTGTTCCACGTAAGTGGATCGCAAGGTATTTTGCTTCCCCAGACAACTTTTTCTTCACTACGGTCCTAGACCCTCCAGTTCTTTCCTTCTTTTGTATGCTATTGTAGTCGTCTTATTGTAAGTCCCTCTTCCTCGATTCATTTTTGTACAACTTGTAGAGCATTCCACATCCCATCCTGTATTACGTTGTTAAATTTACCCTGGTTTGGGATGTAAAGATACGGTGGCTTAAAATAGTAAAAATAAAAATACCCTTACCACCGTATTGAGTGAAGGACTCCAGATACGTATTTCGGCAACTAAGTTGACATCCCCAGCGGAATCACTGAAGGAAAATAATGTTAGATACAGCACTCCGGTAGACATGCACGACACAGAACACCACCTGAATAACACAGTGTCTAACATTATTTTTCTTCAGAGATTCTGCCGTATTTCTTGCCGAAATACGTATCTGAAGCTCTTCGCTCATAAAAGTGGTAAGGGTATTTTCATTTTTGCTGACTTAAGATGATAAGATCATCCGCATATCCCAAAATTTTGTGCCCTTCTTGGTCTAGTTTAGTTAACAGCCCATTCGCGATTAGATTCCAGAGCAGTGGGGATAAAACCTCTTCCTGTGGACATCCCCTGTCAACCCGAGCCAGCAAAGTTTCTCCCATGATGACACTGAAAACTGATATCCCTTTTAGCATGCATTCTATTAACCTGCAGCTTAATTCATTGATCCTTGGGCTCGAACCTCTACGAGCGGAGGCGTAATAACTCATGGCCGCATTTGACCCACTGTAATTGGCTCGCGCTATTATTATGAGGCAGCGATTATTATTATTATTATGCTAAGGAAGTTGTATAACAGCATCGTGGTCTCAGAGCCTTTGCTCCGTTTTGTCAGGTTTGAGTATAAAGGTGACTTTGATTAGCCTCCAGGCTCCAAGCTCCCCCGAGTAACATACATAATTTATGCAGTATAAGGTCTATTATGGGACATTATTGGATAAATGCCACCCGGCCCTGGCGATTTATAGGGATTAAATGAGTTGGTAGCCCATTTCACTTTATCCACAACCACACTTTCTTTGCCACCTGCCAATGCTCCCTTGGTGCTTATCTCACAGGTTTCAATTCTCAATTATTTGCGATTTGGGAACCCGGAAGATGGACTCTAGAAAATTTTCTAATTGTCCCATCTCCCGTTCTGGTATAGTTCCCTCTTTCTGTGATGCGAAATAGCATAACCATATTTCTATACCTTTCCTTACAGATAATGGTGTAACTCTGTTAATATTAGAAATGTTTATTGGCACTTACAATTAGAAAAAAAACAGCTGTCTGTACGTGAGGACTACCTGAAGCTATACAATCAGACGTGTTGTGTGATCTCAGAGGTATATTTATA
>JARFOC010111396.1:0-11615 GCA_031763485.1 Osmoderma eremita | reverse complement strand
ATAAAAATCCGATAACACGTCTGACTTCGAACACTTGAAGGCTTAAAAAGAACGGATTTGACTACGAATCCGTATACCACGCCAACCCTAGACCTTATCTGATTTATCGATTTCTGTCCGATATCAGATAACAGATCTTTATCGACCGTCGCGTCGCACCTAGTCTATCCACCGCTAGATGGCCTTACTACCCCCAATTCGCACGGATAATTTATTTTATTTACAAAATATACTTGGGATGAAATCGGCACGTTACAAAATCTATTACGGTTTGTTGATAATTGTAATTAATTTATTGTAATAAAGATGACGCAAATAATGTCTGTATTCTTTTTTTTTAATTTCCAGTAGGTACACCTCAGTGCATTGGTAGCAGTATGCTAGTGAGGTGTGGTGGCAAATATAGAAGACGAATATCACCGGATAGATACATTTGGATGTGATGAGGGATTATCTAGAACCAGAATTGCTTTACGTGGCATATTGTTTTCTTCGGGATACTTTTCCGTCTGGGGAACGAATTGTTGATGGAACCAATTTTCTTTTAAATTCTATATCCATCCGCGCGCTTTTGGCTTACTATATGACAAAGGGCAGAACTATCATGGATATATTTTTGAATGTTCTTGGTTTGGCCGATTTTCCTATAACAAGAAAATTCATCTTATTCAGCAGCGTTAACAGACTCTAAGATAGTTGGCTTCTAATGATGTTTTTGGTGGACTTAGCGAAGATAACAGTGCTTCGTGCGAGTTCGTATACCGGTTAGAGAGAAGACGACGCACGAAGCATTACTATCTTTACTACTGGTCACCTAAAACATAATCGTCGGTCGATGCAGTTTCTTCTAGAGAAGCAAATGTTTTGGTTGGTAGAATTTTATAATTTTATCTAGTTTCGTCACAATTATACAACTGCCAATACAACAACTAATTATATTTTCCACATACATATAAATCGCTCTTATATAGGTGAGAAGTAGGGCATGTGATTGGCTGATTGAATCATAAATATCATATTCGTCACAGGGGGCGTAGCTCAGATGGTAGAGCGCTCGCTTAGCATGCGAGAGGTACCGGGATCGATGCCCGGCGCCTCCAGAAAATATTTTAGGTGTTTTTTTTAAGTTTTTCCGTGATGCAAAACTTGGATTAAGGAATAAGAATTTTTATCCTTCAACGCACAAAGTATAATAAACTATCTACTATTTAATGATGCAAAAAAATTTCTCTCCAAGATAAAAAGAAATAAACAATCTAGCAATGACACCATCTTTCATATTTTTTGCAACATTTTCTTCGAATCAATTTCATATTTTTCAGAATAGAGAAAATCAAAAACTACACACCATTGAATTGCGAAGAATTTCCTCCAAAACAAAAACAAAGTACCAACAGAAGAAAAATAAAGAATCTAATAATGAGACAATCAGATGAGCATATACGTGGTATCATAACATCAATCCATATCTTTTCTTCATCGCTGTGACATCTATAGCGAGGACTCCAGCTTATATCTCCAGGTGGCAAAAATGTTATGACCGGTCTATACTCGACCCGCGCGGCAAACGATAAATTATCCAAGCGCACTACGTTACAAATATGGACTCGCGTTCTTGTTTACTATGACATATCCTACGGTATATCTATATTAATGTTATTTTATGTGATAAGGTCGCCCATTTATGGAATGATTGGTGGTATGCGTTTGATGTATCGGACTGTCCTCTGTCTATCGTAAATAGCGCAGTGGTAATTGTGCCCCTTTGCTTTCCAACGTAGTAAATCAAAATTCCCTTGAAACTTATTACGTTTATGTAAAATACCTTTGGAAGTGGGAATAATGGAAAATTACTTACGTGGATATGCGACGGCGACTCGATTGTAAGGTACAGCAAGTTGTGTGTTTACCTGCAAAAGAAATAATTGTTTTAATCAGCCGTTAATCTGAATTTAAAGTACACATATGGAGTAAATAATAATAAGAATAATAATAAAGAGAGAATGCCCATTGCTCCGATCAATTCGAACTACGGAGTATAATTAAAGCGTATACACAAAGAGTTGGGGAAGCGTTGCATTGCAGATGGAGGAAGTAATGGTACGATTAGAATAAGTTTAACTATGACCCCGTCATTTAATCAAAATAGAAATTAATTTGATTTCTATTAACTTCGATAATGATTTGTTGAATTAAAATAACTACTTAGCTCGTCAGATTCTCAATTCATGCAATTCTGGAGTAAATTATGTACTATAGAGGGGAATGCTTGGATAACTGTTTATTGCTTAACAAACGCACACACAATAAAAGATAAAGTAACAATTTGGGAGCCCCGTTTAGAAGGTGGTACAATACACAAACTGTGTCTGTTATTTATTATTGTTATTACTAATATGAATAGGAAAAATGAAATACGTAGTCAAACAATGTGCATAAATGCAATATAGAGGTGTGTGAACTCAGCTCTTGATCTTCGGTTTCTAAACCGCTGATTCGCCACTTCAACCAAATTAGACCGGAGTTCGATTTTTCTATTTTATCACCACTCCACACAACTCCTTTTCACAATGTATGACCTTAAACATCGGTGTACTAAGAAACATCAAAAATGCCAAAAACAATTGACCGTGAAAATGTCATTATCGGCGCATGGCTTATTGCTGGAATCACCATACTAGCAAAAGCAATGAAAGGGGTACAAGCATTAAATACGGAAACGAGTTTCTGCCTACCAGGCGTCATCAGCGTCTCTCCGAATGCTAATTCGTCGCGAAGTTATTGCGAAATGTCCTAGCCACTTGCCTTGCTCATTGCTTTTGCTAGTACGGTGATTCCAGCAATAAACCATGCGCCGATAATGGCATTTTTACGGTTAATCGGTGTACTAAAATAAACTTAAAAAACTAACTAATGACAGGCCCCTAACAAAGTGACTATAGATACGTGTTACAAAAAAAAAGGCTTTAGAACATCTGGACAATGAACAAAGAATATACCAAAGATAAGGTCTCACAATAAATCGTTCTTTAAACATTTGCAAACTGCACTGACAAAATAACCAAAAAAAAACAGAACGATATATATTCTCTTAAGGTATTTATAAACTATAAACACATTTTGCCTTTGACAAAATGTGCAAGTGTTCGAAGTAAGATTCAACCAAGAAGGCAACTGAAATAAAATTTCTGTATGGTATTTAAATTTGTTAATTAAAAATCTTTTAATTTTAGCGATGACAGAGCGTAGTGAAGCTTTTCTATGACCTATTTCCGTTACAAAATGGCGGCCAAAAAATTCACAGAGTGTATCACAAGTACTTTGATTTGGATAATAATAGACTTCATTCCGACATTTCATAAAATTTCATAAAAATGCCCAAAACTCGAAAACTATGGGGTTTTCGACGAGACGGACACGATTTTCGTAATCTGCGGGCTGAAAGGGACCTACTAGAGTATAATTGAAAGCGATTTCTGCGAATAAATCTTGCGGTAATTTCCCAAAATAGTCCCTAGTAGTGTCTATTTAGGAAACTCTTCATAGTAGAAAAGAAACAATTATGAAATTACTGCCTAAGCTTGCTATAATACTAAAATATTCTGGGAAATACTGCAAGCAGTAAGCATCGACTAAGGCGGTGACAATTTTGTAAAACATAATTCATTATTACTAAATTTTGAATAATTCTTTTTAGCATTTTGATAAAATTTCTGAGTGCCGAAAGCTCTTGTCAATGATTTTTATTCTGCTAGTATTTCTAATTGAAATCATTACAATACATACTTGTTTAACAAAAGTCGGATAACAAAAGGTATATTCAACATTATGTATATCTGTTTGTTTAATTTTTATAACGATAAATAAATTGTAGCTTCTTTTAGATTGTCTTAAAAAAATTCTAAGATTACACAGTTGAATTTATATTATCAACTAAAGGAATACAATGTCCTCTTAACAATACTTTCTCATTTATTACGACACAATCATAATAACGTGATATCCACCTCTTTGATGTTAGGCACCCTCAACATTTATCTCTAGATAAAATCAACCGCAGCTAACCACACACAACTCCTACTTACATCAGGGGATGCACTCTACTAAACGCAGATAAGTCGAGAGTTTCAATCGATTTATCTCGTAGATCAGATCATCCAGACATGCGCCATCATAGTACCGAAAGAACCATCATTTTTGTAATTCTCCGCTCGTACCACATAATGACTTATATATTTCAAATTCCGAGTAACACGCAACGTCGTAATAAAAGAAGAAGAAAAAAACTGAGGTAAAACGATAAGGACATATCCCAAAAGCGATTTTAGACCGCTTAGTCTCTCTCTTTCATTGTGTTGTCCCTCTCCCGAAAAGACAGACTATAATCCGTTGATCGTCGCTAGTTGTGTCACTGTATGGATGTAAGAGGGAGAGAGAGAGGGACTTAGAGGTATAGTAGTATTCAATTTTGATGTAACCTGCCAGGCCGGATGGAATCTTATCACCTATCTCGGACCGATGTGAAAGAGGTTCCGAAGTTATTTTTGACCGATTGTCGGGTCGCCACTGACACCGAATACCGAAAATATCTTGGCGATCAATGACAATTCGAGATGTTATCCGGTTTCGAGTTAATATTTTTTGTGTGCTAGCCGACCAGAGCCGGATTGGGGAACGATTCTAATATTTTTATTGTTCGGTGATAGTATATAATGTATAATAAATCTAATGTTGGGATGGCTCAAAACCCCTTTTGGGTCCTTTCGAACATAACTGGAGTAAATCTGACATCAGCGGGTGGAACGTTTCTCGTTTTATTTTTATTTTTTCTTCCACCGCATACAACAACAGAAGCCTTTAACTAATCAATTAGAACCACAATGGGGACACGGAAAGGATTCTTCTCGTGTCCGTTTTTTGATTAACGGTCGTCCCTGCGTCAATTTACATAACTTCGCCCCGACATGACCGGCTATGGGGGACCACACAAAGAGAAATGCCGTTAATTTTATGGGAATTAAGGAAATTCTCAGATATACATCGCCCCTTTCGTGCCCCCGTACGCGAAGACCCCGCTTTCTGATCGTCCGCCGTTGGCTAGTCGATTGTTGGATTAATTAATGTGAAACCAGAAGCGTATATGATGCGGATGATACGCCCATGAATTCGGATCGTTTTGATTCCTCCATTTCTCCGCGTAGTCGGTCGTTAATTAGTCGATTGATAATAGATTAGATAAGTACGGCTATGCCAACAATAGGACCCTGGCCTATAAAGTTAATCGGTATATTCCGTAATGTCTGGGGTTTTGTTGGTATTTCTCTGGGCATTTAACAGATCGTTAGAGAAACATTACCTGGATGGGATATAAAAAAAGGGTTTGAGAATCTTTTATAATGCAGACAGATGGATAATAAAATCTACCGAAACTGGGCGTATGTAATAATAAACCTGAAAGTAATAATCAAATGATTTGAAGTACGCATTATGAATTCGGTCGTCCATCATCATTTGATGATGTTCTTCCTAATGAATCTTGCAATTGTCTTCGCTAATAATATGTTTGGTATCTATAGTTTCTCTGTTGCTAAATGCAGTGAAGAAGGATTTTGAGACGATGGCACCATGTAGCAGGACAGAAACACAGCAAGTAGATAATGAGGAAACAATCACAATATTTGGCAGTCGACATATCGTCTCTTAGCAGATCGAAAATTAGTGTGATGACGTGTCCTACTTGCTGGATACGATTACGTAAGCAATAAGCTACACACAATGGGAATCTATAGGAAGCAAGCTATCTATATGTGTAGACTAAGCAATAAAGAGGAGGAAATAGCATACTAACTTCGAAATCTACGTATTAACCCGTCGAAGAAACGCTCTATTAGGTGCAGTAGATGCACTACTGGGGGAAGAGGATTTGATGCGGGCACTACGAAAAATTGTTAGAGGGGAAGTTCCGTTCCAGTCATTACGAAACAACGGAATGCAGAACAATACCATACGCCTCAATGTCGTAGTGTTGAGGCATTAACTCGGCCATGCATAGGATATCAATCAATCACGACAGAAACAGCTGAGAGATCCCTCTTAAAGAGGGCAAAAGTAATAATCAAATGGTTGTGATAAACATGACGAATTCGGTTTTCCATCGCATTTGATATTTGATCCTCATCGGTAATATTTTTGGTATCCATAGCTTCTATCTAGCTAAATGCAGTAGGGGAGGATTTTAAGAACGTAGGAAAAGTGAGAATTTGGAGAGTAAATGACAGAACGGGGACAGTTAAAAGATCTTTCTTAAATAGGTTTAGTCTCACTCAGAACTGTAATTCAACTGATGATGAAAAAAGAATCTGGCCACCAGATCTGAAAGAATAACAAAGACTGGTGAAGACTTGAGTCAATAGAGAACACCCTCGTTCTTAAGACAAGCATTAGCTCATCCCTATTAGTAATATTTTTAGTATCCCTAGCTTCTGCCTGGTTAAGTAAAGGAGGATTTGAAGAAAATCGGACAAATGCGAATTTGGAAAGTAAGATCACAGGACGGGAACAGCTCCAAGATCTTTCTTAAAGAGATCTAGTCCCACAAAGAAGTGTAGTGTCAATAATGATGAAAAAAGAATGTGGCCAGCAGATCTGAAAAAAGGATAGTGAAGACTGGAGAAGAGTTGAGCCAATAAAGAATAACCTCGTTCTTAAGACAAGCATTAGCTCATGGAGTATGCTATATTTTGATTGTTAATAAATATACAATAATTTAAAAAGACTAACAAAGAATGGGATGATGTCAGCAGGAGAATTGACAACTACAATCGATAATTGAAAGAATGTCACTGATACTCAAGCAGCTATTGCTACAAGTGGATAATACTTAGAGGTGATCATAACTATTTCTAATACACAATATTAAACAAATTAATTTGAACAAATCTAATTGCAACAAATCCACCCTGTCTCATTCACACATATCATCCACAGTGTCTCATTGATCAGACTCTTGGTATCAGCGTCTCCCTAATCCATTATCATTTACATATCGCAATTCTGTTACGAAAAGTAGATCTATTAAACAGCGTATACAACAATGGACTTCCTTGCATCATTAGTCCATCTTTAGTATTCCATTCCTGTAAATATTTTTGTACGAATCCTAGCCAAAAAAAAAGCGCATCTTTCGGTATACACGGCTACATTTGATTTTCGATGACCAAATAGGTAAGGAAATAGCAACAACTCGAGATCGTAAGAAAATAGGCAGTATCTAGAACCTAACCATGGACACACCACCACCACGAAGGCCATTCGTATATGCAGTAACAAGGCCTCCGCATAAGGTAAAAATGACGAACACTTGCCCGACGCCGCAAAGTCCTTGATCATTCACACCGAGAGCATACAAATGGTCGGATTTAGATTTTTCTATGCTACCCAGGTGGATGTTTTCTCTTTTATCATTTTAAAAAATCAAAAGCCGATGGAATTCACGTAACATGTACGTTATTAAGGTGGACCGGACAGTATACGTAGATGGACGCGACGTTTAGTACCCGTCGTTCTGGTTCATGGTAAAGTAGGAGAGAGCACACGAGATTGTGTGTTCTGATCAGGTTCTATATTTGTCTCGCTTGGTGTATGTGTGTGTGCTTCTTTCATTCTCCCAGTTTCTTTATTTACTTTGTGTGTGGGAGATGGTATAGTCAGCGTTAGAACTCGTCTTATATAGTTGTTTTTAAGTTTTTTTAAATAATAAACTCCACTAGGTCAAGATAGATTAGACAATAATAAAATTGAGATATGATGCTTACAGTAGGTCTTTATAAGACCTTCAAGATCTCTCTTTTGTCTTTTATATCCGAAACGACTTATGTATAAGTTGATTTTTCAAACTTGGTAAAATGAACGCGGCAAAGGCATTTCGATAACGTAATTGAACAGCTAGTAGGACTAACAGTGTGGAAATCATTGAAAAGGGGTTGTCAATATGAAAAGTCTGCATATATTTCTTACAAATGGAAGCGAGAATTATAAAATAAGAACAAATAAGTAAAGGATGAAAGTGATCTTAACGTTTGAGAGTGTAAAAATAATTGGCACGGAAAAAAAATCTAGATTACTGACAATGAGTGTAAAGATGCTGAGGATTGAGGAAGATGATTTTGGAATTCCGGTGAAAAAATCACTCATTAACAGATATATTTGAAGCATATAGATACAAAACCAGACGTTTGACATGTTCTAAAATTAGTTAGCCATACATTATTTATATAAAATTTACAAGGGGCTTTCTGGCCTTCAGGAGCACAGATTGTCATTTCATGTAACAGCAGATGTGCACATACATGCGAGTTAGATGCGATGCAAGTTTGCTGTTGCGTTTCGCTGTCAAATACACTCGTGTTTGTTCACCATGGCCCACTACATAGCCCGATACTTGGCTATACTGCGGTTATCCACCTCACATTAAACGCCTAGAACCTGTCCTTTCAATTGGCGGTCATCGTTTTCTTGGCCAAAATGAGTTAACAGAATGTACCGCCATTGATCCAGAAACGTACATTGATATTATTAAAGAGTATTCAATAGTGCTGATGAGGAAAAACTACTCAGCCTTTGACTGCAAAGGTGAAACGTTCATAAGGAGCCCCAGTTCCTGGCAGTTGCGTTTCCATCTATATAAAAGAATTCCTTTTTCATAATCCACCAGTGGATCACTGTCAGAAACGAGCGGTATTAAAAGAATGATGGAGGACAGGCAGATTTCCCAAATAAATTTAAAACGCCTTTATGTGGATAAAATTTTTTAAACTCGAAGACCGACGATGGTCTGTGTTACTTCAGAAATGTTTTTGAAACGCAAGCAGCCAATATAGTAATTTTTTCCGATACTGGAGACACGAGCTAGGAGTTTAGTTTAGTCCATTTTTCTGTTACATATACAAGTAAACAAGCTCTTCAAAAGTTATTCTCTCTGAAATCTTTATTATTCCAATACCAAATTTTTATACTCTACATAATTTATTGTTGTTGCCACTATTATTACAAGAGTAAAACCAGACATTTGCAGATCTCAACTACAAAAGCAGACATATATCTGCTTTTCAATTTATACGCTTCGTATTTCCTTGATGATTTGATATTCCCACCAACTCTTTTTCTGTATGATGTTCCGTTTGAATATCATGCGCGTCGTACACAAACAGTTTGGGTGTGGCGGTAAATCGCCGGATATCGCAAGTATGTTTGCGCCTTTAAAATTTGCCCTAGATTCCGTGTTATTTTCCTTGTAATTGTAGTTTAATGTTTCTAATATTAATCTTAATTAGATAGATTAAATCGACTCGTCAAAACTTCTGAATCAGATGATCTGCCTGTTTATGTGAGATTCCTCTTAAAGATCAACTAACTAATTCAATATGAATCGAACACGACATTTACCGATACTCTGACTGAGCATTCCAAATTATCGGCGGCTTATCGTCCACGCTCGTGAGGTCTTTAGAACGTTCAAATTAACAATATTGAGCTTTTATCGTGAAAACGCTGAACCATCGGTCCGTATCGCTTAGCGAATGTATAAATTGCACAGAGGGCAGCGCTTATCGGGTGTTCACACACGCGGCTCATCCGAATATTGGTGCCCGCAATAAAACCTACCCGGCCGGAGAGGGGGGAGGAGGGTTTGGCGCGATCGCTCGCTCAGTAGCGCGCGATAAGTGGCATCTCATGTTCCGAGGGAACACGTCCGTTCATTATTCGCTCGTTCGCCGTGAAAAAAACCGTCTCGAATTATGGTCTTGTTGGCGGGAATTTCGGATCATTTTCCTCCGTGTTCTCGGTTCCGAATGTTCGTTGTGTTTTTTTCCTTTGCTTTGCTGCCATTCGGCAGGTTTCGCGGTACCGTCGCCTTTTTGTCCGTAACTTAAAGGATCACCTCATTATTTTTTCTGTCGACACTCTCAGAGAGGAATTTATCCCGAAATAAACAAAACCGACTCCGATTTACACGTTTTGTCTGCTGTTGAAGGATTCCTTTTTGTGCACGTTTTGTGGGTCTTTAGAATGTCGACATTCCCGCGAAAGTAATTTCATTAAAATATTGACGCAACTGAAACCGGTAAAAACCCATACAGAAAGGGGAAAAATCTTTTTATCTAACAAGTAAAGATTGTTAGGACTGTAGGACAGTATAATAAACACACTGTATTGGACTACTCCTCCCGCACAATATATTGATTGATTCGGGGCATGTTTTGGGAATCCACAATGTGAGTAGGGGGCTAGGCGGGTTCTAATCCACATTTAAATGTATTTTCGAGGTCAGTGGTGATCATCTATGTGTTAGAGATAGAAAGAGGGTCTCTCCCCTCTTTCTATCACATAGCCCCAGCACGTCTCAGCGTGTCAGAGGGAATTTCTTCGGGGTCAACAAACTACATATGTTGCAACAAAGCAGTACATTTTTTCCTAGAATTAAATCCGAAGTACATTCGTAAAAAATAAAAAATACCCTTACCACCTCGATGAGTGAAGAACTCCTGGATACGTATTTCGGCAACTAAGTTGCCATCCTCAGCAGAAACTACGGATGCGTCTAAGCATTCCAGCCCATTTATCTGAATACTTAAGAAATTTACGCGCCTATGAGACTTATACATATTAAAATTCGATCCCGGATGAAACATTTCATTTATGGGAAATTATCCCAAATCCTGGAAGAATTAGAATATACACCTCAGGATGTCCAAAAAATGAAAATAGATGTTCATAAAGAATGGGATCTCCCCCTCCGGCAGGGTCAAAAGAAGAGGTATTAATATTTCGCTTTGTTAACAGTATGGTGATTCCTCCAGCTTTAGCTATCATAGGGTTCTATCATAGGATAGAAAGCAATAGAAGAAGTGCTGTTAAAGCTACACTACAATTTCATTAATTTCCTATACTTTCTTGATCTACTAAATCGGTTTCAAAATATATTTTGGAATAGCTTTTCTTGGGCATGACTATGCTATTCCATTTCGCCACAATGAAGGAATGCGAGATATGGATAGACAGATAGATCTGAAACCAGTAAAGATTTGAATTTGCAAAAAATTAAACCCAGAGAAGATTGATTACCGTGACAAAAGTTTGCTAAACTTTTTTCCTATAATAAATCAGCTCCAATCAGTTGCTGATCTTTTAAGATTTGCACAAAGGAATAGCTAAATTAGAGCAAGGATACTGAAAAATTTCTCATGGGGGTGTGCTCTTGGTTCTATTTTTCTTTTTGCTTATATTGCTTATATTTTTTTCAAATTGCTTTTCTCAACTCTTTTAGTTACAGTTTCTGTGTCTTTTCTTCAGATCACCTCTCAATCTTTTTAATAACATTCAATAAATAAAGAGCAAGTAAATAATAATTAAACTTAACAAAAGGACAAACATTTTTGGGATGCTTAACCTTCTCTGAACCCAGTATATGCAGCAGCCGCTCCTCTCAACATCTTCACTCAGGTTCCTTACATTTTATATGTGTGTGTGTGTGTGTCAAACGTATATCTTCGTCATTTCATTTTATAGTTAATAGTTCGTGTCACTTCGACTATTAACACCGGCAGAGATTATAT
>JARFOC010111366.1:0-11620 GCA_031763485.1 Osmoderma eremita | reverse complement strand
GAGTACTTTCTTTTTTAACCAGAAGCAAATTTGTCGTTTGGCTATCGAAATTGATATGCCAATTGCCGGTTCTGGACAACCCGCAGCACCCTCTTTTGCAAGGGCGTCGGCTGCCTCATTACCCTGAATGAGGGAGTGACCCGGAACCCAGATTAGGGTTAGTTTGCTGGCCGCCCCTATTATTGAAGATACATACATTTCAGATTTGTATATATGTTGTATATATTTACCTTTTATTACTGCCGCATATAATCTCGGCATTCCTTTTTAGACCATGCACCGTGTAGTTTCTCCCAAAGTGTTTGAGATGGTATTGGACAGAGTTTTAAACCGGCCATCTCATAACGATATGTTTCTATTTCCTCTAGATATTACATATACCCTAGAGGTGTGGTGGAGGTAATTGTCTTGTCGGGGAGATGAAGCTACAGATATCTCTGTTTCGCTCATTTTTAGTGCGGTGTTTATTTTCCCTAAATCGCCCATGAATGTCCAAAAACCTTGAGCCACTATTTGCTCTTCTCCATGCTTTATTGTTTACGCAATACATGGTTCAAGTAGTCGTTCCAATGCTGATATTTCGAAAAATATTCTTCTTTCTGAACCGAGTGTTTCGAATTTTGACTCGTCGCCTAACAGTACTATCTTCCACTCATCCAACATCAAGTCCTTGTGTCGTGGGCTCGTACCTATGATGATATTGTTTTGATAAATCTCTCTACGGATTGTAAGTTACATCAATCAAGATATTTTAATTGTTTTCTGGAAGAAGGTGTTTTGGGGAGGTTGTATTTATTTCTAAACCTCGCATTATGAATTTCAAACACATTACCCGATTCATTCTGGAAGGGTTTCTTGTTTGTACAATAAATTGAGCTGCTATTCCTCTGCAGGCTACCACACGTACATTACTTCAACAACCCCCTTCGAATTGATATTTAGAACAGCCTTCATAATTTCAATTCTTCTGAAGACAAACCACATTTTTCGTCTTTAAGATTTTTGGAAACATTCTTTAAAAGAGTGTTCAAAGGCCAGCTGGCGGGTATTGTTAATGATAGAAATCCAAAGTATTACATTTCTGGGCGTCTGTCGGTTACAAAGGAATATCCTTGGAATAGTAAAATTTAAAACCTTTTGGAAAAAAGACGAAGGAAGTATACGGAGATAGAGTTATTCAAAAGTGGTTGACAATCAAGTAGTGATTTCTTTGCATTAGTTTCTAGTTTCTTTTTCTCTTCCTATTTTCTATTAGAGATTAAGGTCTATTTTCCGCAAAAGTTATATTCTATCTTCTCATATCTTCGTCGGTCTTCCTAAATCATTTTTTTTTCACGCAGGGCATTGTTTCTGCATATTTTCACTATTCTGTCAATGTTTGTGCGATCTTGTATGTTTACTCCACTTTTTACTTCTGTTGTCTGCCTATTCTCCTATTGTATCTACTTTGGAGTTGCCCTCATCTCTTCCTTATCCCTCGTTTCCTTCCTCGTATTTTCCGCGGAGGTGATTATCGGCCTCACTACTATCTTTTAGATTCTTATTTTTATTTTTAGCAGTTGCAATTTGTTTGCGTTAATTGTACCGAAAGTGTTTGAATTCACTCTGTATATCAGCTATTAAAGTCATGGCTCGTATTTTTTTTTATTTCTACAACAACATCGAAGAGTAAAGACATCAATATATCTGGCAGGGTGAATGATATCACGTGGAGTATCATCTCCATCTATTATAACGACTCAGACTCGTAAACACTCCGAAAACAAGGATTGATTGTTCTCCAATAACAAGAAGTATATTTCCACCACGCATACTCATATACGTTTGCATGTAACTATGCACGATATATCTACACGTGCATGTAGTATCTATTTGGAGGTGCCACGTATGCAGATATATGGAAATCCGTTCTGTGAAATACTCCCTAGGTCGATGTGATAAAACCCCGTTTCCACCGCCCAGAGACTACGAGAGTACACTGACTCGGACGACGTACAACATCAGTCACGAATATCCGGTATAACATACGCCATACGCGACGGCGTACTTAGATCATCCCCCCATATATGTGTGAGGGGGGAGTAGGGGAAGTTTTGGGGTGCGGAAGGAAAGGCGCGGTTCCTCCTAGTCGACGGGCTCTCGACATCGTTGGCGTTGACTGTGTAGCGTCGAGAATCCGGGCCGTACGGTGATTTAGTGCGATCGTGTATCATCCGTATGACAGGCCAATTGGAAACAAGCTGCTCCAGTAGAGGTCAGACAGTGGGTGCAGGGACTTACCTGCCTTCTGGTGGTGGTCGTTCTTCTTCTTCTTCTCCCGAGCTGTGATACTACATTTCTCGGTGGGGAATCAATTTGTTCTAGGCCCGAATATAGATGGCGGCAGCCGTACGGAATTATGGTGCAGCCATTTAATGGCAAGAAAAATTGGTGGCGGAAAATGATCTTTACACGATATCTGCTTTATTCTTTATTTAGAAGCAGTGTTCCTATATACCTTTTTGAATTAAATTTATCAATTTTTTGTGCCTTTCATAACCAACTATAACTCCTTCTTCTTTAGGGTGGTGTTATAAACCTTCTCTAGATCGATGCAGTTCTGGTCTGTATCTATACCTCTTACTTTGGTTTTGTCAGTTGTCTGGCGCAATAGATGTTATCCGAATAAGAATTAAAATGGCGAATAAACTAACAAAAAATATAACTGTAAGCAAATCTTTTACCACTACCAAAATTACGAAAAAAATATTTTTGATGAAACAGCTTTATTAAGACACTAATAACACTAATATTGAATAAAACAACAACAATTCTAAAAAGCAATGCAAAAAGAATCATTTTGCGTTATCCCAATATCGGCAAAATAAGTTGTAACTTTCTTTTATGAAATGCGAAAAAGTATTTGGAATGCGACATTTTGCGCAACGATAGTATGTTGCGCTTTTATATTGTGTGCAGGTTCTCCTGAAGTTTCGCGGATGCTTTTCCACTAAACGTCCAAAATCGAACCTCATCCATTGGTCCTCCAGAAGCACTGCCTCTTTGGGAGTTGTTCGACTTCTCGCTTTTGTTTTGTAGCAACAGTTCACGAACCAACTGCGATCGAGACTCTATTTGAGACTTTGGTTTTTCACAGTGCACCAGTCTGTCCAACTTCCACGCGTTGACCGATGCACTGTCCACCAAGTTTGAAAACAGTGGCCACAACGATATTTTTCCGCGAATTTTGATGCGGTAGTTTGCTATTCCATTGTCATGCAAGTCCACGCCACCTATATCCTTATTATGAATGAGAATCATATTTGGCTGATCCACTGGGTTGTCTCTTTTCTCCTCGCGGTTGAAGCGTTTGACCTGTACCACTGGTTGAACCGATTCGCAATTCGACATAACAGGCATTACTGAATTGTAATTCCAGCGAACCAAAGTAATATCATTCAAATGGTGACATCGCATGTCACTCTTTGTTTTTTCCTCATCCATTTGGAAGGTTCAACATGACAGCGAGCTACACGGTTCTCTCTCACAGTACTTGTAGGAAAAAAGCCAGATTCCTTTAAATATACCAGAAGATGGTGACGTGTGAAAAAGTTATCGAAAAAAATTCTATGGGCATTAGATTCTGTCACAACACTCGATAGTTCCATTACAACACTACCGCCAAGTCCAAGATCAGATGCTTTTGCTGGACCGTTTTACCACCATATAATAATAATAATATCGTCTTTATTTAAAGAAGAATAATAGCAATAGAACACCCAAGGGCGAAGTTTAGCTAAAAGATATTCTATTTATGGTTGTTCATAAAAAGTAACAATATTTAAGGTTAAATTACAAATTGTGTGGAAACTAATAAGTAAAACAAAAACTACATAAATTCGTTAGTGTCACAAAATACATAGTACACATACATTTCATAATAAATATTCTCATAATAAATACATGTGGTATAAACTTGAACAAGTATCCGTCACTTGCTGTCAAACACCATAGTTTGAGCCAAATCGTACAGGTTTGTTTTTGATAAACATTTTGGCAGAATGTTTACTATAATAGGGGATCATCTGTTCGTCAATTGACAAGTGGTGCTTGAATATTTCAAATTACAAAATCCAAGTTCTTACCGACCAGAGCAAATATAGGTATAGTTTTGTAAATTTGTCTTCTTTGTCAAGATTGTTATTATCCGCAAGATGCAGATTTTTCTTTACACAGGAAACGATTTCTTGACATGGTTCTTTTTACTATCTCAATCCTCATCTGTCAACCAGTACATACTAGTTTGTGCAAGACTGTGATATCCGCTGAGAAACAGATTGTCAAGAATCTCTCCAAATCGCCAAAAGTGAGTTGAAATTCTAGTCGATTGTTGTCTGCAGCATACATATTTGAATATCGAATAATTTCTTGCATCACTGTGTCGTCGAAAAATTTTTTAAAAATTCAATGGGACTTTTGCCATGCAAATCGTCTGAAATACGATTTATGTCGTCATTCTCATGTAACAGTGGAACTGCGGTGTCTTACACCATGTAACTTCTTTACGCTTTTTAATTTGATCCACCTTTGCCTTTTCTTTATTCAAATATCTCACCTGTGATTCTTCACTATCAATCCACTTTCCCTCCAACGATATCTTCGTCTTCACCCATCCTAACATCCTGAACAAAACCAATATCTTCTACGCCCTGTCCAAGTATTTCAAATGTTCCGGCAATTTCGCGTAGACCTGGTCGCATAAACCTGGTATCGCTTTCGTCGAGATCTTCCTCGCCAGTTAGATTATCCACTTTTGGAGGAATATAAGCTATGTTTATCGCCTCATCATCTTCATCTAGATTTAAATTATCGATTATGTCTTCAAGTTCTTTCACAGTTAGAGATCTTCTCCAACTATCTTTGTATGTACGCTGAAAATATAAATGTTTTTAAATAATTCACAATAGTATTTTATAGTGAAATTACTTACCATAATAATTATTATAATTTGAGTACCAGAAACACACTTGTTAACTTCACACACTTATCAACTGCTTACCAATATGTCAACTTAGACTGATAGAGGTTATGTTCCGTTTCAATAGCAACATATATTACTGAATTTTGCCAATTGTTCGTTTTCGCAATGTCTAAGTTTCACTAATAAGTTATTATTATTAATAGATGGTCACATCTGCTAGATTTTTTAATACTCGTATCTATTTTTACATCCAATAGCTGTCTTCTAAAATTCGATATTCTGTTCTAGGCTCCGAAATAAAAAAAATATACAGAAAAGATAGCGGCGATAAAAGAAAGCCTTAAAATTGACTAAACGCAAGACCTAATAAAACTAACGTGGATTTGTTTTTCTATTTCAACAATCCCTTATCTATGGACACATAGTGTTAGTTCTTACATTAATAAAAAATATCACGTTGAAAAAAATCATACTTTTTACATTGCGATAACGCAATATTGGCAAAAGATGGGTTAAAGCAGGGATGTAAGTTATCCGCGACATTATTTAAATATATAGGCTGTCCCAAATAGGGTACGCTATAGGTTGTTGTAGGGGTTTGAAACGAAGAGAAACATGATACTTAACTGTGTGAAAATCCCATATGGCGTCCATTTAAGATGACAGTTGCTACCTTCGAAACCACCATCTTGAATTTTATTATGATTTATAAATGTCCCTAATTAAACCAATTTATTTGAACATAAACCTATTTTTCCATATCTTCTGTAATTCAGAAGATATTTTACACTAAAAAAAATTGTAATACTCAGTTTCTTTTCAGATTAATTTCTAAATTGTTCCGAATTTTAAAAATTTCTCATCAAAATCTGAATCAGAACCAAAAACTGCACAGATTTAGTAATATAAAAATATCTATTTATAATAATAAAACATATACCTACGGTGACCTACTCTCTTCAGGTCAGTCTGTATATATGCCTGGAACAGGCAGTATACAAAATTATGGACCCGGGAGTGACGTTTGATGTTCAGATCTCCTTTGTTCATCACATTGTTGAAATTGTTTCCGCTTCAGGTAGAACTCGGCTTCGTCTTTCGTAACACTCAATCATTCAAGGATTTGTCTGCCCTGAGATTGTTTTTCTCTTCATTGGTTCGCTCCAAATGGGAGTACGCTGTTTGGCATCCTTTTTACGATACGCACAAAACTCTATTGAAAACGTGTAGAGCCCTTTTCTTTTAATAAGGCTTTTAATGTATTTGTTGTTTAAAACATGTTATATATATCCATCTAAAGGACCCTACTTTATTACTGTAATTATTACTATTACCTCACGTTTGCACAGATTTCTTTTTTCGGAGTATATACGTCTATTGGCTCTTTTGAGGGCAAGAAGGTTACCTAGTATCAATTGGAACACACACTTTGCGGTTGTTATCTTCTAACGATCAGATAATATTCGCCCAGGATTTAGAGGACATGGCATATATGATGAGGAAATTCAATAGCACCAGCAGACCTGAGGAGACAAGAAGCTACTGTCCGTGAATCGAACAAACTAAACGATCCTAAAGTCCTTAGAACTTTGCCAATCCACATAATATTGGATAATGCTCTAGACTGCCGCCTTAAGTTCCGAAAACCCATTTGCCAAGATAAGGTACTAACCCACCACGAACCTTTCCATATCAAAGAAGCATGGAAAACCAAGTGGACATCCAATCACGATTTTAATCACAATGACCATGGGGATCCTGTTATTCCTCTTCCAGGAATGCAAATGTCAAGGAAGGTATGGCGTGGCCTAAACCGCATCAGAACTGGTCATGCCAGATGCAAGTCCATGCTGTACAGGTGTGGATTCTCCGACACCAACAAATCTTTCCAGTGGTATGGACATGGGAAGCGAATGCCAGAACACAGATGGCCCGAAAGAATTGTAGAAAGTCAATTGCCCAGAAAGAGAAAACCAGAACCAGTACTGGAGAACTTATATGAGAATATAACAACAGACAGGAAGGTACAAGCGAATGATTGGGATAACTGACATTTATGGGAACCAATTCCCAATGCAGAAAAACAAGAAGGGTAAAGAGAAAATTAAGCAAATATATTTAATTGTAACTTACACCAAAATGTTTCAAAGATACAATATCAACCCATAATACGTTTTAATAACATATTTCTGTGCAATAACACTAACTTCATCTCGTTCTAAATGGCATCGCAATTTACTACAATGAAGATCTCTTATAGAATCTCTAATTTTAAGTAACCTCCTTAAACGATCGCGATAAGAGCACCAGTGCAGATTTAACGGGATTGTAAAATTTAACGACGTCATTCGGCCCTAAACGTTAGCCGACGGTATATTGTTATTTTGACTGTACTACAGCTCGTAAACTGGTACGTTTTACGGTCGACTTAATGGTATCGATACGCTTACCCCTTTGCTAACGCCATGAACTAATTCTTTACGGCTAAATAAGTATAAGCATTTTTAGCTTGTACCGCTAAATTAATGACCGCTCAACGTTAGGTCCAAACGGATTAATAGAGATTTTTGCAGAGTGAGGAATTAAAACATGCCAACTCTGCTGTTCAACGTCGATGGAGAATAAATATTTCAATATTTCCGTATTTTTTCCAATAAAATACTAGAAACTGCAAACATGATTGAATACATGAAAACAAATAACGGGGAATGAATTATTTACCGTACTGAAAAAGTTCTCCCGCCCTAAATGTGTTGAGGGAACTTTTTTTCGTAGTCTAGATTGCGCGGTAACCCAGTTAAAACTTCGAAAAATCTCACGGGAGAGGTAAGTTTCAGTTAATTCTGTAGAGCGGCGAGGAGATACAAATGGTGTACAAATAATTGGTGTGTTGCTTTGGTCTCTGGTGTGAGTAAAGTTTTAAACACCGATAAATGTTAGTTTTGCTAAATGGTTTCTGTCCATTTGAATTGAAAGTCGATTAATGAACTTACCTATTCATTTAATTGTAATTAGCTGAAGGTTGGGTGATTTTAAATAACCTATGTCGGATATCAAATCAAAGTTATTAGATGTCAATAAACACACTGTCCGGATTACTCCTCCCGCACGAAGCATTAATTAATTCGGGACGACACGTGTTTCGGAAGTACATGGAATAACCAGTTATTCGAATTGATAATGGAAATCCACGTATTCCCGAAACACGTGTCGTCCCGAATTAATTAATACTATGTGCGGGAGGAGTAATCCGAACAGTGTGCCTATAGTTCAGTTTCATTGTATTTCATCCTTGTTGGGTTGTTTCCCTTTCCATTTAGTATTATTACACTGGTATCCTTTGTATGGATGTGAGTTTTGCTGTGGCAATAGATTGTTGCACTTTCCGCCACCAATCTATTGCCCCATAAGTGATGGTCGGGCGTATTACCGCCACATACAACCAGTGAATGGGGATAGCCTTCTACACCTTCCACATACTCTGCGACAAGACCATAAGTATAGCCTTGCCTTTTGGGATACCTTTGCCAAATGCGGATTCCAGGTTAATGTCTTGTCAAATATGACGCCCAGATATCTTACATTATGTGTAAATTCTAATTTCACGCCTTGAATGATGGGTGGTTGTAGTTTTTGCACTCTTCTCTTCCTGGTGAACGGTATTATCGTGGTTTTGTGTGGATTGATGCATAGGTTTTCCCTGCTGCACCAACTACAAGTGGCATCAATTACCTGTTGGACGGCAGTGGAGATTTCTCTCTCACCTGCATAGGCATGTACCTCGGCTCCAAGTGCTCAATGATGGCCAATGAGGAGTGACCACAGCAATGGAGATAGAATCCCTCCCTGCGGAAACCCCCCGCCCGGCCTAAATTTGACAAGCTTATTTGCAAACATAGAGGCAATCCAGTCTGCTATGATCGGTTCAACACCCCGTGCTGTAACCGCTCTGCATAGGGATGAGGGGATTGCATTATTAAATGCTCCCTCTATATCCACAAATGCTGCCATAGAACCCAACGATTCTGTTATCTTGGAGACCAAGTTGTTTAATGCAAGATCATTTAAGCTAAGTATGAAGAACATATCGCTCGTTACCGATACGGAAGAACAAATATGTCTACGTCATATGCAACAAATCGGGTACAATATAATTGCAGATAATTTAAAATTGTTGAGATTTGTAACGTCGACGCGCCAACTAAATGCCAACAAATTGGTATGCATTGAAAAGAATAAAAACCTTCTTAATTTAATCGGAAACAAGGACCAGCCTGTTTCCCCAGTTTGATGGATTCATTACAGTAACAGCACATAATTAATAATCGTCGTGTGGGACCCTCTCAGGATTTTTGGGATTTTCAGGGGTGTATAAGCGATTGTAAATATTTTATGAACTACTTGAAGAAGAAAAAGAGTAAGGAAGTAAGTAGTTTTTATGTTTAAAAATATATATATGTTTACGTTCATTCGGTCATGCCGTTGACGACGGGAATCCACGTATGAATTAATCAGTCTATTGTGTGGAAGGACTGATCCAACACAGTAGGCGCAGCAAAAACGGGAAAAAATGATTGTGCAAATGACAATACAGGCTTTGCAAACCTTAAAAACACTACGCCGAATAAACATTCCAGAAACGGCTTAACCATGACGTAACATAAGAGACATCAAAAATGCCAAAAGGAATTAACCGAAAAAAATGCCATTACATGCGCATGGCTTATTGCTGGAATCACTATACTATAGATCGTCTAAATCTCCGTATGCAGTGTGGGATATAATATCAACTTTTATCTCTTATTACCCTTAGTTGCTGTCATTAGCGCTATCTTCACTTCCGCTTGCTATGTTGCAACTTATTTACATATGTCGGCCTCGGCACTATCTATCTATCTATTAGCGTCAACAGCTGTCAATCGTTATCGTCGTAGTTTTAAAATATTTTTAGTTAAATTCCACGTTAATTTGTTTATATATAGTTGTACAAATCGTTCTTTTCAGAATGCTTCCATCTTTTTCGAGCGAGCACAGGGTAATTTGGATATTTTTCTTGATTTCAAGAAGTTTTATAACCTATACATTTAATTACTGTTTTCACTGCATTAATGGGGCCTGTAGAGAGAACAGACTACAAACATATGATCAGAACAGGCAAGCACCTATTCGACGTAAAGTGCATAGTTTTTTTTATACAGAATATTGCCACCTACATTAAATGCAATTCTTGCTGCTGTCAATGCTTATGATGATCTCATTAGCCGCTTTCCAGTGTCACGCACGAACATTTCTGTGCTGTACAAATACAAGCTGAACAGTACCTGTGATGTTCCTGCATACTTGTGTCAGTTGCACCGTCGGCTGCAACCCCTTTCCCCTCAAGCACTAAAAATTACGACATTATTCGGTGGCGGCACAAATATTTAAGAGAGATCAAAGAATTTTAAGAAGAAAGTACAATTTAGTTCTTGCTATTTGACATTTCTGTAACTTTAATTATTTCAGGTCGAACTATAATATATACTGATGATTCATGGGTGAATACAGGGTATGCAATAAATAAAACTTGGACAGACACTTCAATTTGAAATAATCGACAAGCTTTTATCCAAGGATTAAGTACTGGTTTAAAATCCCCAACCGAGCTTTGACCTCATTTTGAATTAGTTCATGCAGGTGAAGATAACGGATTTGTTCCTGGTGGTGAATATACATTTCCCTGCAAGAAGAACAATGCTGATGTTCATCATGAGATAGATTCAGACGCATACGAGGGTTGGTTTATTAACAAATTGCTTCCAAATATACCGCAGAAGTCTGTGATTGTTCTTGATAATCCTTTCTATCACTGCAGAAAATTAGAAAATATTCCAACGGCAACATGGAGAAAATACAATATCATTGATTGTGTAAAGGACTGCTTTGTGCGCGTCGAAGAGAGCAAATAGCAACGGCCGTCGATCCGAGACCCGTCTGTACCCTGAACATGTGACGGGCTACAACCGCGGCTTGCCGAGCCGCGCACCCGCTTGCCAAGCCGCGCACCCGCTTGCCGAGCCGCGCACCCGCTTGCTGTCTACCCGCTACCACGTCAGTGCACCCACCGCGGAACCAAAACCGAGCGCATATATAAGGGGCTGGGTACGAAGACAAGTTGGGAAGATATCCCGTAGCCGTGTTTTCGCTTATACGCAAAAGACGGTTGCGCTCAGCCAACTTCGGATATCAGGTCCAACAGCGCCACAGCGCGTGTACGGCGTTATACGAAGGTATACATCAAATGTGCACATAGACAATAATATCCTACTGAAAGACTTTAAGATGCGATTATATGTGAAATATATACATTTATTTATGCATTTATACATTTGTCTGTATAACTATTTAGTTTGAAAATAAACTATTTTAAAATAACCAAATGCCTCTTTTGTGTTCTCTCACCGGCAAACTATTCTGCAAACTATTAGAACCCTAACAGATTGTCACCGTGAGAAGCAAATACCAAGCACTGACGATATGCTAAAAAGCGACTTGCAGTTTTGTGTGTCACAAATTAAACCGCAGTATGATAAAAGCAGGATTAACGAACTCGCAAAAGAAAAAGGTCATGAAGTTCTTCGATTACCACCTTACCACTGCGAGTTAAATCCCATTGAAATG
>JARFOC010111355.1:0-11620 GCA_031763485.1 Osmoderma eremita | reverse complement strand
TTTGATATTACAACCGAAGCCATAATATGACCATTAGATTATATATGTATACTGCTACATATGTATGAGTATATTCGACCATATTCGTCTGTTGAATGCGACTAAGTAAGCCGGTACTTTCATCGCCGCCACAAAATATTCACCAAGCCAACATATGTAAGCGATATACACACAATCAAGAATTAATATGAAAGTTATTAAACATCTAGGCGATTCGATCAAAGCGGTGTGGGCGGATAACTCGATGGATGACCAGTGCGAAATTTAATGTGAAAATTTGTGTACATACCTTAGCGTGCCTTAGCCGTGCGCGTGACATTCCGAAGAGGGAGCAATGGGAATGGGGTTCGCAAACAGACGCCCAGGGCTTCTAGCCTCGAACCCCCTTGTGTGCTTTGGGCACTTTGGGTTCGAGATTAAAATTTAAAAGCCGCCATATTCAAATTGATTAAATCATGTACATAATAGCATCCATTAAGGGAATTTACATACAATTCCATTTTTTAATGATAATATATACAGTATAATTTATTTATCATTAATAAAGTAAAATATATTTATATACTATGATGGACTGTTGTTTTATAAATAGGCAAAAAAAACAAAATATGGTACACGTCGATTTATTTTAATTTTTCTTTTTTAAATATGATTATTTGTTTTTAGTTAAAATCTTCAGCAGTGTTTAAAACACAATACAAGACTATATATTTATATATAACAAACCACAACAAAAAAAGAATAATTTTTTTCTTTACAAAACATTTAATTACAATTTCTACAATCACATAAATCAGAAACATAAAACAAAGCTTATAAATAATGTACCATGAAACTTAAACATCTACAAATAATTGTCCAAGAAAGCCATTCAGCATAACAGCACAAATTATAATAAATAATAATAATAATTCTATTATTATTATTTATTATTATTTTCGAATTTGTGCTGTTTACGACATATGTAGAACAAAAGTCTTAGATATGTCTGTGATTTCTGCTAATTAAACATATTGGTCAATATTTCCACCTAATCTTTAATTTAACAATGTCGTAAATAAATTTTTAATTATAACTTTTCTGTTACTTTTACGATTATTATCGAAAAATTTTATTCTCACAATTGATTAAAAGCCGAATTAGAAATGTAGTTAGGGGATTATTAAATTAAATGAGATGTAAATTCGAAAATCGAAACATATCTAACTTTTAAATGTGGCGCCATATTTCATAAGCACGATTCCCTCCTATTTTCGTATTTGGCGGTGTACCATACCGGAGGGCGCTGTATTGCAATAACGTGAAGTTGCGTGTTTCCAGCGAAATGTACAGAGCTCGCGTTTCTCTTTAATTGCTGTTCTGTGGTACAACCGGTCCTTAATTCATTATTTGAAAAGGGAAAATATATCTACAGTTCAAATTGGATTTATCATTAGCGAATTGGCAAAATTTTATTTTATAGTGAAACGTCATCCATAATTAAATTTTGGATTTTATCCAGAGTCTGCAGACACAACTCAAACCCACGTGATCTTCGAATATGCAACCAGTATTATCAATTGGTAATAGGAAGTTATGTAAATATATACACAGTGATTAATGTCAGTTGTCTGAGGTTGGTATAAAAGAGGTCCCTCGATTCTTTATAAACATACTTCATATCAATAACGCTTGCAATTAACCTGTGCAATTAACAACCGACTTTTGAGATTTCGTCTTTTCAAGACATGGTTGCCACGCATTACAAAGCATAGAATGCGGTTTGATAGATGTATAGATAGGTCATGGCTAAAAAATGCGGAAACTACCAATACCCAATAGAACGTCAAAATGACAAATGTCAAGTAAGTGCGTTGACAACCTTATCTATGCAACTGGCAATGCTCAAATTGAAGAAATCCTATGCGGACGAAATGTCACTAGATTTGCACCATCATGCATTTGCTAAATGTGAAGTTGTGTTGGTATGATTTAACATTAGCGATACCTTCGTGGATTGGCTACACGCTGTCGGTCGTCCGTCATCGCCTCATTTGTCATTCGCGTTTACCCCCGTTATTAGTTGTTTTGCTTGGTTTTTCTCTTCATTTAAGTAAATATGAACTAGTTTATAACTAATCCAGGGACCTTACCCCTTAACCTAGTTCATATTTACTTAAATGACGAAAATACATTTACTTTCATAAATTTCGGAAAAAAACATTGTTCTTTTAACACCGCTTCAGAAATAAAATATCCGCATAGCTGTTTTCCTAGCACAAATCACTGTGTATATATTTATATCGGTAATACTGGTTGCATAGCCAAAGAAGATGACGTGGGTTTGAGTTGTATCTGCAGACTGGATAAAATCCAAAATTTAATTATGGATGTCGTTTCACTATAAAATAAAATTTTGCCAATAATGATTAATCCAATTTGAACTGTAGTCCTTTTTCAAATAATGAATTAAAGATATATTGTTATACTAAAATTAATTTCCTCCATATTAAAAATAAAATTTATGAATGATGTTCTTACTTTCTTTAATAAAAATAAATAAATACACTGATAAATATACGGAAAAATGTCTACAATAATTAGTGTTGTCAACCCGAGGGAATTTACTATTTTAAGGGAATTCCTAAATAAATCCATGAAACTGCACCGTGTACTGCATAGCACATACGGAGAGGGCAAACATGATTGTTATGTATGAAGTTTGCTGCAACATTGTCTTCCATTGTCTTAGGGTGGGTTTCCATACCTGCTTCGTGCGCCGTGCGTCGACGCAGCACTGCATTGAAGACGACGTGCTTCCGTTTCCATACTTGCGTTTATTTTTGTGCGTTGTTGCGTTGTTTCTGGTTGTTACGTCGTTACAAAAAGATATCTAACCTCGAAAAGTTTGTTGTATATAGTATTCTTATAATTTATCATTAAATATTCTTCAATACGAATGGAATAGGTATTACTACTGTATATTTTAAAATTTGTATGCTTATACACAAACATTAGTAAAGTTATTATTGAATGCCATTAATATTTACACATGTAAATGTCACATTTATTTATATTTACTGGTCGTACTCAATACTTAGTTGACGCTTTGATCTTCTTTCTTCATATTTTAAATATAAATAGACAATTACATAAATTTTCTCTGGTTATTATATCCATATTCTGCATAGGTATAGGACGCAAAAACTTCAACACAATTGAACTACTTGCAGCGCTGCAAATCTTTTGGCGGTTCCGAAAAATATTTAAAATGAACCAATCACAACTCGCGACGGACCGACGCACGACGGAGGTATGGAAACCCACCTTTACCTGTTATATATATACTTGTTTGTCTTTTTCTTATTCATTTACCGCAACTTCACAATGACAATCATTTTTGCTCTCTCGGTATACCTCCTTAAACATCTATAACGCCCCTAAACAATTTTAAACCCTGACATTGCATTTAATATAGTAGAAAATGAAAGTTTTAATTTTAAAGCACTCTAAACGCAATTTCAAATAACTATAGATTTAACTGAATATTATTAATTGAATGACGCAATTTACAAACAGCAGTGCCAAAGATATCGAAAATTTTAAACACCAAACATTTATAAAAATGTGACTAGAGATTTGTATTAAATACACTGTTCGGATTACCCCTCCCGCACAAAGTATTAATTAATTCGGGACTACACGTGTTTCGGGAATGCGTTTATTATGCTGCCCCACAGCCCTTGCAGTCTTTACTTTCCAAAGACTTGTAAAAAAAGCCATTTATGGCTCAGTGGTATTTCCAAATTTATGGGGGTTTGCAAGAATAATTCTTATACAATTGCCGTAGCAGAAAGAAAATTTTCAATCATTACTGATCGCAGAACAAAAGAAAGGAGACATTTGTGATAAGTAATTTTTTCCCTATTTAAATTGTGTTTAGTTCAGAACATGAGCGGGTATTTTAATTATTGTTTGTCCTGTTAAAGGCAATGAATCTGAGGAGCAATAAACGAATATTATTATTATTTCCTTATCATATATATTTATATTGCCAGGGAATTTTACACTCAAACAGGGAATGTGATAGGTTGGCGACACTGACAGTAATCCTGCAATTATTTATAGCAACGCCCTCTACGGTCGCTATAGTTTTCAATATAATTTAAAACGAAATTATATTTACTTGCATGGAAGTGCTGTATTAAAAATACGCGTCCACATTTTTCAATATTCTTTTATTTTGCGAAGAGTAAAGTAAATATTATCAATTTGAAGGCGTCATCATATTGTACTTCAATTAGATCGTTTGGTGACGTCACTTTTGACGGACGACAGATCGCAATGAAATGGCGTCCTGTTAAAAGGATCGGTTACAATGAAAATTTAATCCTACAATTTTCAATGATTTTATGCTAAATCAAATGCAATACAAGTATATAAAACATACAAGAGATATTAATATTGCTGTCTAGAGAATTATTTTCTATAAGATTAATAAAATTGCAAGAGATGAAATCATTATCGGAATTGTCCGACAGAATTGATTCTAAAAGAGTGTTGTGACTAGGTGTGTGTATTTACCGTCGGATTACAAGTTTTGTCGATAATCAGGTGAGTTTCTTAAACGTATTTTTTACATTTCTTTTTGTTACACTTCCGTAAACAAATAATTTCGAGTGAAAATTGATGTCCCACCCTAGTACACGTACTCTATATCGCCATTTTTATTTACTCAAGGTCACGTCAATTATATTTTAAAATTATGTTTTTGAGATACCTAAGCGGTTTTTATTTGCCCTTTACCTTAATACTTAACATGAAGATAAATAAACCAGGAAGCACATTTTTTACTGCACCTTAACATTGCATGTTTAACAAATGTAAACATAACCAATAAAAGTCTAAAGTAAATTAGGATGAGTTTTTCCAGACAACTACTACGAAGAGAACAAGGAGTCAGTACTATGTACTGGAACGCTAAGTGGAAAAAATAAAATGGAAAAGGGGCGTCATGGGAAACATAGTAAAGAAAAATGTAAACGTTCGACTAAAAAATACAAATCTCGTGAGGAAAACGGTAACCCATCCAACTCATCAAACACGATAAAGCCTCTTGTGGAATATTCAGACGTCAGTTCGGAAGACTTGTCTGAACCCGAAGCAGGGGAAATACAGAGTGGTGAGAGTGTGAGTTTTAGTGATGGTGAATTAAATACAACAATGCATCGCAATAGCCATTCTGGTCGTTTTGTCACAGACGAAGAGTATTATTATCAGAAAATGCTTGTTCCTTCCCCCAGCAGGCGGCATAGACTTGACCCAAGTATGATTCCTAGGTCTCCTTCCCCAGTTATGTCATCAAGAAGAGAAAGAAAACATAGTGTCTCCTCACGTTCTTCAAGATCTAGTGATGTTAGGCATATTAGAAGAAAGTTTGACTCACCTACATCGCAGGATGTTAGGCAAGTAGTAAAATCCCCAAGTTATGATTATGACGTAGATAGAAAGAAAAGAAAGAAAAAGGATAAGAAGCACAAAAAAGATAAGAAATCCAGAAAGAGGAAAAAGAAGAAGCATCGATCAAGAAGTTCTAGTTTAAGTAGTGTGGGTAGCACATCTGCTGTGTCAACTTCACATAGCCGTGTTTCTTGTAATGTGGAAGAAAAAGAGGCTTTATCAGATTGGGAGCCTCCAAATGAAGTTCACGTATATAAGGCTTCGGATGTTGCTAAATTGGATCCAGATGCTTGTTCACCTGTCTCAAATGACAGTCATATTGCATCACCAGATCCAATTGATGATAGAATCAAAAGTCCCACGCCTGATAGAAACACTCCACCGTTACATCTTAAAATCACTGAATCACCCCATACACCACCAATTAAACACAGCAGAACGAATCATGATAGTTCATTTGAGGTTATCGATTTACGTGAAAAAGACCATCACCAATCACCTATAGTTATAGATGGACCATCTAGAGACCATAGCATTTCCCCCGTCCGATCATCACCGTATCGAAACCCAAGCCCTGAAATTATTCCATCTTATAGTCACAGTCACTCCAATATGTCGCCGTCACGAAGACGTAGATTAGAAAAAGAGTCAAGTCATCGAAGGCACAGACGCGAGAAGGAAAGGTTAAAGGAAAGAAGGCGAATGTCAAGAAGCAGAAGTCCGATTAGGAGAAGGGTATCAAGGTCACCTAGTTGGGGTAGACGACATTATAGTAAGTCTCCCAGTCGTAGCAGACATAAAAAATATCGTTCAAGGAGCCCTAAGAATACGAGGGAAAGATCCAGGAGCCCTTCTCGAAGGGATAAAGGAGCTAAGAGCCCTTCGCCCCATTCAATGAGGTCGTCTTTGTTGAAAAACAAAATCACAGATACAAGTTTATTTGCTGAACTTGTGAAGGATAAATATAAAAGGGAACAAGAACTGAAGAAATTGTTGGAAAAAAAGGAAAACCCTGCCGTTGCAACAGAAACTGCTCCGAAGCAATTAACCACATCGAATCCTGTGGTAAATGATCAAGTGGATTGTGCTGGAGCAACGGAAGATAGCGAACCTATGGATATCGACAATATACCAATTCCCTCGGAACAAAAAACGCCACCACCTGTAAAACTGGAAGAAATCGGTCTCCCAAGTAAAGACGTCGAGAATGTTCCCTTACCCGAGCCACCATCAACTGTTCAAGTTATTGCACCGAAACTACCAGTTGCATCGCCCGTAAAGGCGGGGAAACCAAGTACTCCAAAGAAAAACGACACCACGGAGACAAATAAAATTAAACCAAAAAGCATTACTAGGTTACCAATGCCACCGGGTATCAATCAGACTGATCTAGAAGCTATAGAATCACCGCCGAGCAGGTCACCTAGTCCTTTACCACCTTCAGTTAAATCGAAAACTCCGCCGAGGAAGACGATTATGAATCTGCCAATGCCTCCAGGTAATTCTAATCTTAACCATAAAATTTTAATAAAACTATTTATTACATCGTCCAATTTCGTACTCCAATATTTTCACAGTTGTACCTGGTTCCGAAGACCTTAGCTGTGATGAAGATGTTCCAAATACACCGCCGCGATTTACAACTACCGCAATTAGTAAGAGTTCTGAGAAAGGGCGACCAAAACCGAAACTAAAGCGGCCCAGAATTGTCAGACGCAGGGGTTCTAGAAGCAATCAAATTCATCTAAAAGACTGGGGAGAAAGATGCGTAGATGTATTTGAAATAATTAATCAGATAGGAGAAGGTATGTACATTTGATGAACATGTGTTGTGATGTACCATATACAAGTTAATTTAATTATTTATGTTGTGGTAGTCCTGTATACATATATGGTTTTAACGATTGATTAAGATCCCTAAGGATTGTTTTTTTTTTTTTTAGTGTTTATTATTAATTTGCTTGACAATTTTAATGCATGTTATGGGGAATTAAAAAAAAAAGCCATGTATCAAACTACATTCGTATGGTGTTTTTTTAATTGCAATTTCATTATGAGGATGTTGATACAATTTTGTACATTTCAGGCACATACGGTCAAGTATACAAAGCCAGGGACAATCAAGCTGATCAACTGGTAGCTTTAAAGAAAGTAAGACTGGAAAATGAGAAGGAAGGGTTTCCGATAACAGCGGTTCGTGAAATCAAAATTCTAAGACAACTTAATCATAAGAATATAGTAAATTTGCGGGAGGTTGTAACGGATAAACAAGACGCAGTAGATTTTCGGAAGGTAAACTCCCAATGATCAGTATAATGCTTTATATTAACATTCCATTTTAGGATAAAGGCTCGTTTTACTTAGTTTTTGAATACATGGACCACGACTTAATGGGACTCCTTGAATCCGGTATGGTAGAATTCAACGAATTGAACAATGCTTGTATTATGCGCCAACTTCTCGACGGTTTGAACTACTGTCACAAAAAGAATTTCCTACATCGCGACATAAAGTGCAGCAATATCTTAATGAACAATAGGTGAGATTTTCTAGTCGCATGTTGCGGTGAAATTTGACTTGTACCGTCTTGTTTTTGCAGGGGCGAAGTGAAACTAGCGGATTTTGGACTCGCCAGATTATACAACGCCGAGGACCGTCAAAGACCTTACACCAATAAGGTCATTACGTTGTGGTATCGCCCGCCAGAGTTGTTACTAGGAGAGGAACGCTATGGACCTGCGATAGATGTATGGAGTTGTGGTTGCATTCTAGGAGAATTATTCATAAAGAAAGCGTTATTTCCGGTATTTATATTACAGCCTTTTAAGCAAGATTTTTTTATATCAATCATCTTCTACCATTTATTGTTGTAAATTTCTCTTTGCTGCTGAATTTTTGTTCTGCAAACTGTATATTCTTGTGAGTTCTGCCACTTTAAATTAACTTTGTTTTTCTATCATGTGCAGTGCTTTTTCTATAATTTTAAAAGGTGTAGATTAACTTTGCTTGTATGTGTGTCTGTAACCCGATCTTCCAGTGTAAGTTTTCTCTGGTTAGTCTTTCTATCATTAAGGCGATCGGACCTACGTTGATATAGCTTTTTTAGAATCGCATCAGCTTTCATCATAGAGCTAACAAGTAACCCTCTACAGATACACGGACCAATTTCATGGCCATTAAGAGTAAATTTTCAATTTCCTCATATGCCACATTGCCATAACACTGATATGATTTGCGCAAAAACCGAATTTCTGTAGTGTGTTACTTGCGCTTGCAAATTGCCAATTTACTTAATGGCCATTAAGCTGGTCCGCGTGTCGAAGGTGGTAACTCCTCTCACAATTTTGTTGTACTCCAACTTTTATCTCGACTATATTTCAATTTTTGTTCGTTAATTTGCTAATTTAATGTTTTTTTTTGCCTAGTCCAATCAAATACCAATATTACGCTGTTTTTTTTTTACTTTGTCCTACTTGCAATGCTGTACTTTCTTCTGGTTTAAATTCTTCGACATCAATGTTCTAGTTGCGTTAAGTACCCACTTTAATTTTCTTTCTTTTGTATATATTTTTAGTTCGTAAGGCTTTTTGGAAACTATTATTATGGATGCCATATCTATTGGGCAATAGAGAAATATCATTGTTCTTACATATATTATCATTGCAGAATCTTATTTCTTTTTTAGGCCAACGCAGAAGTGATGCAGTTGGATATGATATCCAAGTTATGTGGTACGCCTACACCCGCTGTATGGCCTAATGTTATTAAGTTACCGTTATTCTACACCCTTAAACCGAAGAAACTCCACAGGAGACGAATTCGCGAAGAGTTCATGATGATGCCTTCGTCCGCTCTCGATCTTCTAGACAAAATGTTGGAGCTTGATCCGGAAAAACGGATTACGGCAGAAAACGCTTTGAAGTCAAATTGGCTGAAGAATATCAATCCAGAACAGTAAGTAATAGTAGCCAAGGGAGGAAAGTGCCCTATTGCAGGCTACGGACAAATATTATAATTTGTAATTGCCCAAGGCCTGCATTCGCACTTTCCTCACGTGGTTTGAATACAATTTTTTCCCATCCAGTTCAATTTTAACTAATTTTGTCTAAAAACAATAAAAACATACCTGTGAGTGACATGATAGATAGTAACCTTAATCCGTCAAATATTTTTTGGAAACTGTCAACTTAGCCTGCGAGTTGCTTGCGACTGTGATTAATGCAGTAATTTCATTGGTCAATATGATGATGTACAGTTTTATCATAAAAATGCCACTTACTCTCCACCCTAAGGCAGAAAAGTACAACTTTCCTCCCTCAAATGAGGGAGCAAAAGTACAACTTTCCTCCCTGCTGGAAAAAAAAACATTTTTTTAAACATTTTCGTATCGATCGATATGTTTTATGCTTTTTTGCTTGTCAAGTAATTTTCTTTTCCGTTATATAGGATCTCGGCACCGGAATTACCGACTTGGCAAGACTGTCACGAACTGTGGAGTAAGAAGCGGAAGAAGCAAATGCGGGAGCAACAGGAAGCCATTCAAAATCTACCGCCCGGAAAACCGATGCGCGACGGTTCCGAATTTGGAGGGTGAGTCCATTCAAACAACAAACATAGATGTGAAAGTATGGTGTTAAGAAATATGAATTGTATAATGTTCCGTGTACATAGATGATGTATTTATGAAAACAAAAACTACTTTTTGGATGCTCGTTCGAAGTGAGATCGTGTTTTATTACCGTGGACAATAAATCTAATAAGAATGTATTTGTGATATCGAATGCTAGTATACAAGTGCAAAAACATAATGCAAGATGCGCTCGCTGTAAATCTTGTTTTTATAATTTAGATTTATCATTTATAAATCGCAGTGTTTGGTGAGTTATGTTTGTACTCTTTATAATGGTCGCTAAAAGTTTAATAATTTTATATTTAGTAAAAGAATTTATTTCATTTAAAAATAATTTACATGAAAAAAACAACACCCACTGTTTTTGAAATATGGTAAATAGATCTTATTGTTAGATACTATTCCCATAAGCATTCTTTGAAATTAGGAAATATATTTTTTTACTATATTTCCTAAACGGGAATTGCATGCTCTATTTTAAGGAATGCATTACTACAAATATCGTTTAGAATTTAAGCTGAAGTAGAAAATTTTCATTTCTCTCTCTTCCCAAAAAAACAAAAATCCGAAATGATGTAAATATACTTATTGCAAATAAAAATTAACTACGTATTTTTCAATGAATATACAAGAATAATGATAATAGCTGTTTTCTATATTCGTCTTTCCATTGACATAAATGAACTTTTTCGTGTACATTTAGTGAATTTATTAGATCAGTACGTGTATATAATAATTAATTTTTAGACATTGTTATAGAATTTAATCCGTAATTGTTTATTTATAAGTTGCTGTATATATGTTTTATTTTTATTTTGATTTGTAAATAAATGGGATTTGAATTCATTAGTTTGTTTTATTTCTTTAGTTTTTACTTTCGATTATTTGACCGATTAAATTCTCCTTTTAGAACTTCTTTGTTTGATGTTGGCTACATTAACGGCATGACTGTTACTGCACGTGCACAGCATGTTTGTTCTACATTATGTGTTCAACTACGTTCGAATGCCTGCGATTGTAAAGAAATAATAATGTATGCGTACTAAAAGTTATTTTGTAATTTGTAGTGGCATCTTTCCTTATTACAGATTTAAGTGCATCGTGGTATATTTGTTTATTATACTATATTGTCTATTATACAAAAACAAATTTAGTTGCCGAAATGCGTATTCAGAGTTCTTTTATTATTATACTTCTCTAGTAAATATTAATGCAAGATAATTAAACCATGGAAAACATTTTCCACAGAAAGTATTAACTACAAGAAGGATTGGTTATCCTGCATTGAAGGAACCTGAGTTTGACAACACTGCGAGTACCCAGAATGCACTGCGTATTCTACCGGGGTAATACATAAAGTAACCCGACCAAAACAGGCGATAGATTAGATATACTCTCTTCCAAAAGTTTGATGAAAAATAGAAAAGTATCTTTATGTTGTACATTTAGAAACTAGTCTTGTAACGCTAATAACTCAAGGATTCAGCAAGGGTTAGAAAAGGCTGACATTGAATTAATTTATTTCTTTATTGCCAAATATTTTCGACACTG
>JARFOC010111334.1:0-11621 GCA_031763485.1 Osmoderma eremita | reverse complement strand
GCCGGAGATAGAGACACTGAGGTTGCAGAAAAAGTATTGGCAGCGAATAGGGCCTACTATGCTAATATGAAACTGCTAAAAAGCAAAATGTTAACAAAACAAACGAAGTTAAATATCCATGGAACGATAATAAGACCGATTATGATGTACGCAGCGGAAACCATGACGTTGGCCAAGAGGGAAGAGGAGAAACTAAGAATAACAGAAAGAGAGATAATGAGAACAATGAATATAGGATTAGGATGAATCACGAAATTTTGGATGAACTGAAAGGGGAGGATATAATAAGAAGAATAAAAAGGCAGCGAATTAAATGGTTAGGACATGTATGGCGAGCCGGAACCCAGTGGAACCCAGGAAGAAGGAGAAGACGTGATAGACCCAGATCAAGATGTTTGAAGGACGTGGAGGAGGACCTCAGTAGGGCAGGAGTAGCACATTGGAAGGAGAAAACTAGGAACAGAAAACGTGGAGGAAGATAGCAGAAAAACTTTGAAGGGAGGAAGGGAACTGATCCATCTCAAGTGGAAAAAGGATTTAGAAAGATTCGGCGGCGTGACCCAACATGGGGTGTTAAGCCATTATATATATATTATAAAAGAAAATATTTTACTAACTAATTGTAAGTTCTGCTACGAAAAAACGAAATTGTCACAGAAATGTTTTTCAAGGCATGCTTATTTTATTGAAGACGTTCAATGAAAGTGAACTTAAAGTGACTTAAGTTTACTTTTCTACGTTTCTTACTGATGGTCAGTAACTGCAGTGGAGGACCGTTCTCCGCTATCGTTAGTGACCATCATGCCTAGCAAGATTCTAATTGCTTTTTTAATATCCGGAAAACGGTCTTCAATGTTATTTTCTTTTAAAGGATGATATAATGTTGAAATACTCATACCCTCTCACTCTCACTATGACGAACATCCCTCAAATATTCTCTTAGGTGCATTCGAAGATGCCATTCGTGATTTTGTCACTCAAAAGTCTAGGAAAGCACCTCTTGTATCGATATAGATTTATTAAGTATGTTTGCGTTTGTTCGTAGATTTTCAAAAATTAATTATACCGGCGCTAATATTGTTCGTTCCTCTTAATATCGATTCTAAATTACTCTCGAAAGGGTCCCATGCATACCAGTGCACAGGGCCCCCACTTGGCTTAAGACGGTCCTGAATGCTTCGGTCAAAAAGTATACATCTTTTTCTTACATCAGACAAAAACTCAAAATTTGAAATCTACCATTTTTCCTAAATTATGTTGCGTTGTTAACTTGATATGTTTTGAATATATTAATTTCTGAGGCACTTTAAATTATAATTCCTATATGCACCACTGCAGTAATTCAACAATTACTAGAGTATTCAATTGAAAAGCGTTCTTTGCTTGATATACCGCGATTAAAATTTGGCCGGAGCAAGTATTTATTCCTTCGGAGCTTCAATTCAACGTGCCTTTTGCGATACGTTATTATTTAAAGTTACCAACTACAATGAAATCGTTTTGAAGATGATAACAATAGGCTTTGAAATTAACCTCAAAGTAGCGATATCGTGCCTTTTAATGGTGTCTGAAAGTTCTTAACAATCTACTCCTTACTATACGTTCGAGAACAAGAAATTCGGTTAAACAAAAGGCCGTATAATGTGTTTTAATTAACTCCGTTTCCCGTTCTCAAATTATTTCACTAACCGTTTAAGACGTGTACAGTGACGTTGGCTGGGCGGGCATTTGAAGGGTTACACTGGTAATTTCCGGAATCTGAAGCTCTGGCCTTTTGAATCAGCAGGACACTGCGGCTGGTCTCTCCTCGTTCTGTGGCGACGCTCACCCCTCCTCTTAAACTGGAATAGCTAATAATCTGCAATTTAAAACGGCTGGTTCAGATATAATGTATTCATTGTGTTCTTAATTAAGTAAAAAGGTTTGGCAGTAGTGAATTGTTGGATTGCCGCGATAATACGCCTTTCAACAATTAACAAGAAATTGACGATATACGCTAGGTAATTGCAAAATCGAAGGTCACTGAGTGCATATACAAATGCATATTTTAGGTGTTGTTAGTTATAACTGCATATCTGAGTCGTTTTCATTATAAATGCTTATTTGACCACTGTTCAGCAAGGTTTAATTCTAAACAGTCTATGATTTCAAATAAGTAGGTACCTAATGTTTACGCTGGTGTAACTACACGTTTTCAATATCTGTGATAATGTGTTTACTGGTTTGTACTTCTTGAAATATCGTTGCATTAATAGATATATCTCATTTCTTTCAAAATAACACTAAGACATTTATAGGCAACTATCCTTCAAGCACACTTCAATCGATCATGTGGGTACGATTCTATAACTAAATATCACAATAGACGTATAGTTACAAACAAATGATCCTAATGCGACCTTAATCACCAAGGAAGTAATGATAAGATGCTTCAATGGTAGGACATACATACTCAGTACTGATCCATAACTGCTCCTTTGTTCTAGGATTTGGATATATCCAGAAAATAAAACATGCACAGATATTTCAACAGCAAGCACTTCTGTTATGTCAGTGTGAAATATTATATTTTTGTCAAAAATCCACAGTACATTAGAAATTAACACGAAAAGAAACCTGACATGATTCAAAATATTTTAATTGTGATCTGCAAAGAAATAAAACTGGACCCCGAACATTTCATCTGTTGTCTATTACCATTCTATTACCATTCTATAACTTTCGAACAGTAATGCCAGTTTTAACATTACAATTTTTATTTTGGTAAGGGACCGAATACCGGGTTCTAAATTGAATAGCAGGTTAATAATAAATAAATTTCGTGAATGACTTGGCTACCATGAGTACTCTATTTTATATCTATCTCAGGTCGCGCAGTTCTGGCAAAGTAAATGACGCACCATATATAAAATTTCTTAACCACAAGTAAATATAGTATACAAAACAAAACAAAACCATTTAACACAAATTATATTTGTGTTAAAGTTGTGATGGAACGCACCTTATAATTTCCACCCACGCATTTATCTGCATCCACCTATATTTAATTTTAATAAACCCTGACAATGTTATAATTCCAATAAAACTTTACCCTTTTAATAAAGATTGATGAATTTCTACGCCCCCCGCCTAAAATGATTTTGATTCTGAAGATTCTATGCTGACACTTTCATATATGATCAAAATAAATACTCTTTTAAGTATAAGAACTTACCTACATTGATCAGTTTCTCAGGGGAAAGGGTTCTCGAGTTGCATAACTTCCATCCGGGTTGCTCTTATGTGTTACCGCTTAATGCTTACTTTAAGACTTACATAAAATTCATTGATTTTAAATAATAATAAATGCAATACACGAAAATATCATTAACATACAAACTGTCTTCTTGAATACAAAAAAATAACTTATCTATGCCCCAAACTATCTACTATCCCTTACTCAAATGTCTATTAAGTTGCCTACCTCACCCATTATCTTTCTTTTTAGCATTATGGTATCTCAGCGTTTTTAGTTATAGTTGTTTTAGAACCAGATTGGATATTATTTTATTTTTCATCGTTCTGTATCGATATAAATAGCCTATGGATGCTGAATTTCAATAAATTAACGAAAAGACACCACAGAAACACACAAGTTGGTTTTGGAAATTTTGATGGTAAATAGGTCAATATGTAAGATAAATGTATGTATGGAAACAATTAAATATTAGTAATATTTATTTATCTTCAAATATTTTTTCGAATACTATAGCTTTATTGTGCATCGGTTAGTGAAGATTGCCTTTCCGACATATTTAACTGCGAACCCATCTACCTTATTGTTTTTCTAACATTTATGTGAGGTTCCGTACAATCTTTACGAATATTTTCCCGAAAAAACCTAATGGAACTGTTATATTTCTTGTAGTGTTGGACATCTATTCTTGATCGTTCTAAATAACAAGGACACTGTTTGTATATAAAACTATTTAATCCGGTCTAGAAACAATCTAGCTTAATTATCTAGTAGATTTAAATTGTTTTGACGTGTAAATCCTCTTACAAATATTATTGGAAGTGATTTAAAAGTAAAAGTATCTGTATCCGTTTGAGTTGCTAGCGGACATGCTTTGCATTTTAATGGGTTTGGTTGGGTAAACACGTAAAAAGGATCTGTAATCTCTAGGGTATTCAAACTCAGCTTATTTTACCACAAGGTTTGCTGTGATGAGAAGTTAATTAATGGTTTTCCTCGTGGGGATACCTTTCGCATAAGTTACTTTCCGCCAGTATAGGAATTAAAATGATTGAATAATTTATATTTTCCAGTCGTTAGTTTAATGAAAAAGTCTTAAAAATTAATGCTTATAAAATACCTAAAATATATTTACATCTACGTGTACATTATTGTTATTTATGGAACAGTCACTTGTAATGCCCACGAGGTGGGATATTAAGAAAAGGTAAAGGTAACAGAATAAATATTTTACATATTCGGTGATATAATTTTATTTATCCCAGCAAAAGATATTTGTTAACTGTTTGAATTCCCTTGACCTATCACGAGGTATGAGAAACAGAATTAGAATTTGAATTTTACTGTTTTCAGTATTTTCAAAAGACTTTCATTGAAAATATCCATGCGGTATGCTTCTAATAAAAAAAAATCTGATTTTGTGTCCTGTCAGACAACCTGTGCGCTGATGTATTTCGTGTTTATTGCCTTCTCTATATTTCTTTACACGCAGCATAGGTCCCAGACAGGTGCCAAATAAAAACGTAATGTACGTATAATGAACAGGTGCCGACGGAATGTTAATAAAGAACTTGAAACCCCTGTTTTCCTAGAGATAACAAACACAAGAAATTACTTGGAGTACATACTTTTGCGTTTAATACTATTTTATTTATTTACTACTGGACAAAACAACTACCATCCCATAACGTTCCTGAAGTTTAGTTTGAGGTTGATAGCTCAAGATTTTTTTGTGCTGATGCGAAATGTGCAAATCAGGTGGAAAGAGAAAACAAACGAATACATAAATGACCCTTAGGCAAATAAGTAACAAAAAAAAGTGGACCAGATTTTCGGTATAATCGTTAAAAATTAAAATGGTTGATTATAAGAGACTTCGAGCTTCTAAAATTTTTAAAATTGGTTCTTGAAGATTGATTCATTTGTTAGATGAATATGTTCCAAAAGGATGATAACTTGAGTGATCCGTTAATACTACTCAGAGTACTAGTTTTGGTTTGGTTTGGTCTGGACCCCAAAGCAGAGAAAGATCTTTCACATTCCTTAAGACTGCGGCGTTGAGGCCCATTGTATTTATCTGGATTCGGTTATTTCCTGATTATTCGAACAGATTTACCCCGTGAGAAGGTGTGCCCCGCAGTATGTCTATTGCACTTGATAGGAGGTTTCTCCGGTGGCTTAATCCGCAGTATTCAAAAATAATGTGAGAAGCTGTTTCCTCTTCTTCATTGCATAATCTACGGAGTGGTTCCTCTCTCTAGACTCCCATTCTGTATAGGTGTTTCCTTAGGTTGCCGTATCTAGTAAATAGACACATCATCACCCTAATATGAGTTCTGCTAAGAGACAGTATGTCAGCTGCCAAACGTTGTGATAATTTCCTGGCCATCTGTTTGCTGTGTTTCTGTTCTGCTACATGGTGCCAGTGTATCTGGTGTTTTTCAGTCACCAACCCAGCTATCGCACCACGCGCATCAGCTTTATTGATCCCGAGAGTTGGCTAAGGTCCAATGAAGGTCATTTCGGATCCCTTCCTTGCTAGCTGGTCCGCGTGGTCATTGCCTGCAATTCCCCCATGCTCCACCGCCCATATCAGCTTGACTGTATTGTATTTCTCCAAGTTTTGAAGGTCTTGCAGACAGTCCCATACCAGCCTGGAAGGTATCCGATAAAATGCTAATGTCTTTAAGGTAGCTTGACTTTGTGGCCCCTACTCTCTGGGATAGATTTGTATTGCACAGATTTCAGTTTGAATCAGTTTCAGACAAATTCAAAAGTTATTGTGTGAAATTTGAAATGATAGGTGATTAACCCATTCTATTCGAGGGTAACGCAACTAAATTTAAAGTTATTGATTTGATATAGTTGCAATTTTTACAGATCTTCTGCAATTTTAAGTTTTATATGACTTCCAGAAAATACCCTTGAAAGTTTGTTTTTATTTCGTCAGGGAAGGTAATGTTTTTGTTACCAGAATTCTTTAAAGGAAAGGAGAATATTTATAAAACACAGAAGTAAGGATTTAAAGAAATAGATGAATGGAAATGGATATAATAAAACATTTAGAAAATTAATAAAGCGATATATTTGAAGTACTAAAATAGTGTACTTTAGAGAGCAGAACTTCGAACTTTCAAAATGCTTGGAACGTATTCCTGAAGACAGAGAGTTCTCTTAGATGGTTTTGTGTGTATCTATTTTCTATTCCTGTTTTCATATATTTTGTTTTTTCTTCATTTGTTTCAACATCCAGTTTTTTCGTCGGTTTGTTTAATTGATCTATAGATCTCTTAGGTCTTTTCTTCTATTCTCTATGTTTACCATGTCGTCGGGATAGGATATTATTTCTATTTGGTTTATCGTAATGTGCTTCTTCTCCAGTTTCGCTCTTCGTAATAAAGTTTGTTGTTATTTATTTCGCAGGGTAGATGTATAGATACAAGGAATTATATGTAAATAACATGTATAAATAAGTAGAATCTTTTTATTGACATAAAACAATAATCCTGCACGACTTCATACGACTCTCACCTTACTCTGAGAGCGGCATGGCGTAGGACATACTCTCATCATAACTGTACGTCGATATGATTCAGACTTTCGGTGAGCAGTAAGAAAATGCAAATCCTCAATTGGATCGCATTTCACTAATGGGTACTTCAGTGCTAAGTGTATATTGTGGTGTTTGCGTTGCACGACTGTAGTCACACCCCGAACTATAGACTATCCCCACTTGTGCTTCTAGAGTTTATATCTGTGATTGGTACGTATCCGATCCAGTATTGACCATGTCTTTCTGGACAAGTTAAATCCGGTGACGTATTCGGCAAAATCAACCATGATTTGTAGACGGTCCAGGTTGCTACGAGACCATTCCTCTGCCAAAACCTCTCTAATATCGAAGCTCCCAGGAAACAGTTTTTCTCCCAGCAACCAAGAGGCCTTCCTAGACTGAACACGATTTGACGATTTGAAACAGTCCTGATTGATGGGAAGTCCTTGAAATTTTTTAATTTAATACAATGTCATTGAAGAGTTGCTTGTCGTCTGAGGTGAGATGGAAAGAACTGTCCAGTATGAATACAGTTCTCATTGTCTCGTCTAGAGCGAAGCTTATGATGTTTGTGAAGCTGCTATTTATTCACACTGACCTGCAGTACTCGGCAACCAAGTAAACAAGAGCAAGCGCTGAGGTTAAGCGTTTTTGTTTTAACTTCCCAGCTTCTACCACCAATCTTTTGTAGTATATTGCGTCTTTATTTTTCCATTTAGTTTCATTAAATGCTGCCCATCTGATCTATCTATCTCCTAAATACGCAGGGTTGGGATATAATACGACTTCTTGTCCTTTGTATACTATATGTGGTACGAAACTTGTACTATCGTTATTTAAATGAAAATAGTTCAGTTTTCCTGATGTTTAGATGAAAACACCATTTAACTTAAAATATGTGTGTAACTTATCAGATATTAACACTACTTCGATTGATTTAAAATCCCTTGCCCGAGCTAATAGTGCAATATCAAATAATCAATTTACATTTAGTGACACATAGCATAAGTGCATATACAATAACTAATCATACAGACAGTTGACAGTGCGTTGTTTCAATATTGTAATTGGATTACTATGTTAAGATCTATGCACAGGAGATTTTATCATTATATTAGTCCTCGGCATCTAGATGATGATGAGTATCGTGCAATAAAGTTATTGTTACTCAAAATATAGGAGGAGTCGTCGAGATTATTGTTAACCAAACCAAGTAAAAATTTCACATGAAACTGATTGCGACGAACCCACTTTAAATGAATTGTGAAGATATTTGTGACTGAAGCCTTGCACTGGGTATTTAGCGTGATCCTTATAGTGTAAATATTTTAAAAAGCGTCTCTGAACTTGTTCAAGAATATTAATTGGAAATTTATAGAAAGGTGACCAAATGCATCAGTTGATGTATATAATAATCACGAACGGACGAAGAAGAAGTATAACCATAAGACTCACTATTTTGCATTTAGAGATATTCATACTCAATTTATTGTTATTTGACCATGTTTACACGAGATTGATTTGATCTTGAGGAAATATATCATCTACGCTATTAATTGAGGAATACAGCTTACGATCATCTCAAAGAGTAGTTTAGAATATTTCAACTCAAGGCATAAGACAGTGATAAATATCAAAGGTAGAAGTGGACCCAAATTAGTTCCCTATGGCACTCCCGATGGAGGTGAAAATTCCCTGGATGCATCACCTTTACATCTCACATAATGTTAACTATCGGTAAGGTAGCTCCTGCAAAAAGAAACTATGGAAGCAGAGAAATCGATTATGTTAAGTTTATGGATAAGTAATTTATCATCATGTCGATTCAAAGCTTTTGACTAATCGGTACTGACAAATCGGTATAAATAACATCGCCCTGTGTATTATAAAATTGAGTTATGGTTGTTAGAGGGTAAATAAAAAATTCTACAGGCATGAGCCGAATATTTAGGCTGCAGATACAGATAGGTGTATTGTCATATCCCTGATGAAGCCAAGCTTGGACCTCTTCAGCTCCTGCAGCGCTTCAGTGATGGAAGTAATTCTAATCAAAGGATGGTTGGAGTATGTAGTTATAATTTCAGAAGAGGTAGGGCAAGATGGAAGAAAGACAGATTGAAGGAATTCTTGAAAACCATTCACTAAGCGTAATGGATCCCCAAGTGTGTCCCCGTGCGTATTTGTAATTAAATTAGGGATGCTTGACTATTTTCCAGCGCGCACAAACTGCCAGCAATATTGAGGATCAGTCCTAACATGACATTATATTTTTGAAGTATATGCATTCAATAACAAGTTACCATTGATTTTTTTTGCAAATTTTGAAACATATTAAGATGGTAGATCGATTTATTGTTAGTGCTTCTATACCGATTTCTATGATAACTCTAGTATTTAACACCATTAATATGCTCCCGGTTGAACCAAGCCGGATAACAAGAGTGTTAGTACTTCTCAAAGGAACATGTGCATTGAAAAGATTGTAGATTACGTTATTAAAAGCCACACAAGCATCATTAAGGTTGCAATAACGATCAACAAGGTACCAATCGGTATCTGCGATAGCATTATAGATGTTATTATAATCGGCTCTTCTAAAATCATAATTCTTAACATAATATTACTGGTTAAATTAGAAGTATGTTGATCGGCGTAATTGATTGAAAGTTTAATCCTTGGATGATAAGATCTAACTAATGATTTATCATGTTTATCTAAGGATGTTGTTTCAAAATTTGTTAGTATTAGGTCAAGTAAACTTGCTCGAGCATTCAGTACAGTGTTGATTTGTTTAACATTAACAAAATTAGCAAAAGCCGACTTTTATTATCGTTAATAGATGAATAGTTAGAGTACGTTACATCTAACCATAAAACTACAATTCTATTACTATGTGAAACATTTACTTCCTCAAATAAAAATAGAAACTCGTCTAAATATGCAAATAAAGTGTCTGGGGGAATATACACTATATAGATCAAACCTTTAATATCATGTATCTTGATGGAATAACCAATAATATCTATTTGAAGTCAAGTATCACAAATTTACTTGAGACAAGGAAGTATTGTGATAAATTTATGAAATTATCAATTGTAGGGCAGTTAAATTTGCCTGAATACATATGGGGCCATAAGATTTGTAGTAGATAATAAATATTCAATTGCAAGAATACATTCCAAAGGCGAATATCACGTAAATGGATTGTTTGGCATTATTGAATTGAGGTCTCAATGACTCTTTGAAGTATTACATTTAACATATCGAGACTGGACATCTAAAGTTCTTAACGGTTATTAGTCGCTTAAATTTACATTGTTCACCGAACCGTAGATTGGGTTACCTTTTGATTAATTGAGGATGCCGTATATCTTGCGCACATTGCACCCTATCGTGCATTCACATAACTCGGCCTTATTGCTACCTTTGCGCACATCGTCAGTTTACTATATGACAACCAGGGGGTTAATATTTTATAAACGTTGAACCAGTAGGCTTCCTGCTAAGAAAAAATATAACACGAGATTATTACACCGTATTTATCATCAAAGTATTCCGTTCTGTATGTTTCATAACCTGTACAAACGGTTCCTTTCCAGTTTTATAGTAATAACGATCAAAAGAAAAGTAATTGGTTCAGCGAAATACAGGTAAATATAAATATTATAATCTAAATAGGAAGAAGGTAAAGAGAAAGGGAATTTTGTTCATATTTATTCATATTTCGTTTGCAAATAGCAGGGCGTTTCAACGTTTGAAGAGAGCGAATTTAATCTTTGAAGTTTCATCAAAAACCCCTTCGTGTGCATATCCTTTTTTTATGCTTTTTCATTTCGTGGAGCAAAAGGCCTTTTAATCATTCAAATGCTTTTCATCATTTAATTGTTTATTTACGTTAATTGAAAATTGTAGTGGATTAGTATAGATTTTTTTAATAAGAAAAATAGAACACAGAAGTTCGAAAATTGATGAAATAATCCTATTAACATGCACAATTTTAACTCGTAGAAGTATAGATATTTAGTTTTATACGACTGAGGCGTCGTTTCGTTTGCTACAAGTCTTCCGTTGCAGTATCTATTACAGCACATAAAGTGAATGACAGGTATGAGAATCAAATGGTTTTGAAAGAATTGGTGTTGTATAAGAAAAACTGCCATACTCAGTAGAAGCAGGAACAGTAGCGCTTTTTGTTTTAATTTTATTATTTCAAGCAACTTTCTCCGATTACTTTATAAGTAAATGTACCGTATGTCAGCGGTGCGGATTGAAATTCTTTGCTCATTTTAAGTCTACACTAGGTCATCTCTTTTCTTTTTCAGCTGTTGATCCATTCCTTGCTATCTCTCGAGTTCCTGGCTATTTCGTTCATCTCCAACAATTTTTCTTCCTCTTTTGTCCTATTTTTTCTATTCGCGCTTTCCAATTCCTCCTGGGTCTCCCTGTCTTTTTTGTATCTGTACTCCTAGCTTCATACAACTCTCCGACTATTGTACATATTATGAACCATTCTAGCTACGTGAACATACCAATTAAGTGTTTTTCTTAATTTTGATGCTTGTTATTTTGGTTTACTGCACGTCTTCTTTCTTCATTATTTTGAAATTTCATCTCTGTTGCTATGACATTCCCTTGTTATGTTTGTTTTTGAAGTGTCCACGATTCGCTTGCGTATGTCGTCACTGGTAGAGCTTCTGAATGGTATACCATTGGTGTTATCTTTTACCGAAGATTGTCTTATTTAGCCCATAATATATATTAAACACACTGTTCGGATTACTCCTCCCGCACAAAGTATTATTTAATTCGGGACGACACGTGTTTCGGGAATAC
>JARFOC010111323.1:0-11622 GCA_031763485.1 Osmoderma eremita | reverse complement strand
ATTATATAGTTGTTTTCATTATACTTACAATAAGCAACGCTATTGTAGGCGGCAGTAGTTTAAAACGTGAGCTGCACAATATAAAGATTATATACATACAAACAAGCTGCTAGGTTAGGTAACCAGCAACACTATGGGCAACTCCCAGAACTTGTAAACAACTTAACGCAGATACTCCCTAGAAAGCACTAGAAAGTACACGTAGGCATGGCGTCTCTGATGACGCCTGTGTTCCAAGATGTCGGCCAACGTTTGATGGTGCGCCGTAGCGATGCGCGTACGGTTTATTGGCAGTCTATCATGTCTGTGGTATCAGTTTACGGACGACCCCCGTATATTATAACTAGTTCCCATTATTTAAACCATTTTTTGAAATGGTAACGGCGTGTATAAAAGCTGGTAATGACTTAGCATACTAGAAAAGGATACAGAAAAAAATTGTGTGCGTATTCTGTTATTTATTGATAGAAGCAGCTATTTCCTAACCTAATCCAATAACCATAGAAAAACTTTTTCTCGATGTTTTGGGTGGCGAAGCCCATTCAGCTAAACGCATTTCGCGTGAAAAAACTACAAATACAAATAGTTCTCGTTTGCATAAACAACAGTCGTTTGACGGTGAAACCGATTCTGATCGATGTCATGCACTCGGCCGTTTGCGTTTAATGTAGCGTCGCAACGCGCCCAGACGCCAATATGAGGCGATGTCGAGGTGTATTATCAACGCATTTATCGGACTGATACGCTTCGGTTTTGATTGACACACTGATTGATTTATGTTTTAGTCGACGCGTTTTTTATTCGGCTTCGGCGCTTCGCTGCGATACAACCAACAGTGGATCGTTTCATTATTCATGGTGGCGTAGAGGTTGTATTCATTGGCAACGGGTTGTAACTTATTGAACCTTATTTTTAATTTGTGATGGAAATGATAACAGAAGGGGATATCTGGCGTTTATACTCACGATAGGTTAATCTCAGGGGATTGTAAATGGTCTATTTTTCGCAATAAATTCATTCATTTCAGATATAAACAAAAGTAGTAGCTTTTTTTCGGTTATTGTGAAATGATGCATTCTTTAATCTTAAACCGAAAATAGAAGGTAACGAATTTGCCTCCTATTTTTAGTGTAAAATTCCCCGAAAGTTACTTACAGTGTCGTTGTATTACATAAATATAAAAATACAAATAGCTGCTTGCAACTTTTTTATTTGAAATTACCTTTACGCAAACAACACAAAGATAAAAGCACCACATGCAAACGTTGGTTAAAAAAACTGTAAGCGTAATTAATTGGTATGCCTTTTCCTCAAATTTATTACCCATGAGATTCAACAATAATTTTCCTTTATACTAAACACGTATCTGCGTGCTTCGGTTTCGCACACAAAAGTTCTATGTTGTTTATATAGTACACATTATTTATTAACGACCGGTTCGTTTTATGTTCGTTTATTCATGACCTATAAAAAAAAAGGAACGTAAATCACACTATGCGCCGCGTACGTTCCATTATTGATTTCGGGTCTTTCGTATTCGGAAGGCGATATCGTTTATTTCTATAATTTAATGGTGTTTACTGTCACAAACGGCTTTTATCTAAAAGAGATGTATTTGGTCCAAAGTGAAAATTTATATAAACCTGGAGTTAACTTGGCACCTGATGTCTCTTTGTAACAATCGCCATTTTCATTTAGAGCTTTATCAACTAAAATCAACTGCTGGTAGCTTTTGAAGATTTACTTTTAGGATCTAAAAGAAAAATAATTCTGTATTTATCTAGAAACAAGAAGACGTAGCTAAAACGTTAGGAAATATGAATACCAACTGTTGCTTTCCGGTCTGGGGGGCTTCGAAGCAGTGAAGGTAACACGTACCACATGGTACTTATAACAAAAAACAACACTGTCTTGTCGTGATCGGACGTAGGCAAACGAGTTGTTCTATCGTGGACGACCGAAGAGGCAGAGCTCCGGGTCGGAAGAAGACGAGGCGTTGTCTTGTCGCGGTCGGACTGAGACGAACATGTCCTGGGCGGGCGGAGAGGAACTCAGTTAATGTCCTGGTTAGTGGAGAACAAACCACTGTCCCGTTCTTATCGGACGAATATCACTTGTTGTGTCGCGAGTGGCCGAAAACGAACTTGAAAGCGAACTGAACTTGCTTTGGGAATTTTCCCCCGAAGAAGAGTTGCACAATTACCTGGACTGGCGAAGGGTTCAACCATCACAGGTGGACAATTATTCATTTAAAAATATTATAGGAAAACAAAGCTTTACTTGTTTGAATCACGGGTTAATTACGTATTCATTCGTTCAGAAAATTGGCAATGTAATACGGATTAAAATGATATCTGACACCGCTATGTTTAATAAGAGAGATATTATATATAATTTAGAATTTCAATAACTAAATGCATATCTTCTGTATGCAGCGAACAAAGGGGGTTTACCTGGTCTAGAGTGTTTGTTGCACTTAAAATAATGACGTACTCGTGCTGTTGGTATTTGCGAAAATAACTGTACATCAATTTATTGCTTATTTCGTAGAGAAATGTAGGAAGGCATCGCATATGTTGACTAAAATCTAAAGGAAAACAATTCTTAAGCTTATCCTAAATAAATAGTTATGAAACAACAATGCTCCGAGAGCAATGCACCTCTTAGAACGCCACTAATAACATCGATGTTATTAGTGGCGTTCTAAGACGCGCATTGCTCTCGGAGTGCTACGTCTGACATTATTTTCCTTTGTGGTTTTCTGCTGAGGACGGCAACTTAGTTGTCGAAAAACGTATTCAGAGTTCTATACTCAACAAGGTGGTAAGGGGTATTTTATTTTAAATTTATTTTAAGCCACCGTATCCTATTACCTATATTTCGCTTACACGGTGAGTGTAATAATATTAATATGAGAATTTCTGAAAAAATTAAAATTAAGGAAATTTAATGAAAAACAGTATTTACGGAACACGCAACAAATCAAATCAATTTAAAATGTTATATATTTATTTTTAAAAACGTTTATTATTGTACAAGGCATCCATTCAACATGCAAACTTGTACTCCTTTTTTATATTATCAAAGACCTTTATTAAAGTCTCTTGTGTTGTGCTTAATTCCTCTATGAACGGCTGCTTGCAACGCATCAAGGTTGTGTAAACGATTCTTATAAATTCTGCTTCTCAAATAACCAAATAAAAAGTCTAAATCTGGAGAGTGTTGCTTAGCTAAATCTGCGAACCTGGGAAGTCATCGATAACTACTAATTCATCTATTGTCATAAAGTTCCCCGATGTACATACATATGTCAAAGTTTCCCAAGCTGCAGCTATATCTCTAGCCAGCTATAGCTCCATATTGTTGAAAGTATCCTTCACTAATCATAAAACCTAGGAGAAAATTCTTGTAACTAAAATGGAAATGGAATAGAAGAGACATTTATATTTCGTTTTCCATTATTTTATAATTTGATAAAGCAAGATCCAATTTTATTTTACACATCAGGCTCTACATTTGGATTATTCGTTACGCTTAAAACTGCGCACATTTTACGGATCCTTACTATAGCATTTGCAATGAAAATGTCTTCAACAGTTTCTTCGGTTTACTACGCAAAAAACAGCTAGCCAATTACGATGTTGCAGCGCAGACATAACTAGGTTCCAGATTACGAAGCGCCATCGCGAAGAAAACGAACAGAATCTACTGAAAGGCAACTGCGTAACAATGTTACTATTGTGCAAATTGTTCGCGGGGAATTTAATATTCTTCCGTCGAGCTTGCTCTATCATCAGCGCCGCGTGTATGTGGAAATACATTCTCGTTTACGCGTGTGTTTGTGTCTTAAACATGCTTTCTTCCGTAGCCTAGGTTAATTTAGTCTAACGCCAGTTAATTCCGGGTCATTAACTTGTTCAGAAAACTAATTTGGGATCTAAATGTAAATACACGAAGTTCACTCTCTAGAAGTGATCTCCATAAACAAGGCGATTTCTTTAAATCCCGTAGCAAATGTTCTCTATTAAATGATAACATATGAAGCGTATTATTCTAATTTTATGATTTTGTAATGCCAAATAGTCATATACCTAATCATCTTCATATCACACTTGAAGTTTATTAATACAAACATAATTTCAGAAATTCCGGTATCCCACGTGACCAGGAATGTGACCTCGAGGGTTGGTAGAGCTACTGTGGAGTTAGGTATAAATTAATTTCTTTACTCGGCAAGTTACTAAATAAATCTATTAATATGAACATTTAGGTTAAGTGACATGAGCAATTATTTGACATTGTGTGAAGTACTGTCAAAGATCTTTTTTGTACATTTAGTTTTATCTAATACCATTCAAGTATTATAGATGTAAAGATAGGAAACATAGGGAATGTGTCGATTATAATATATATTATATATTATAATTATGCTAAGTAAAGAAACTTAATGCATGGCCACCTAAATATAATATACACTTTCCGTCTAACCAATCTTGCTTATCTTTAGTTCAAGGCATTGTTTCATTGAGAGCGCCACTTACGGTGCTTTTCTTATATTAGTTGTGTCTAAATTCCATCGGAAAGAAGCGCCCTTGTCATTCTCCGTGCTGATTGATTTATTGAGAGTAAAAGCACACACTTAAGAACGCCCGGGTGGTCTTTCCAAGAATTTTTGCGTTCGGGTGTGTGAAAGGTTGTCAATATGTTAAGGCTAGGTGAAGGGAATAGGGGAGAAGGGAAAATAGTGCATGTTTTAAGTTATAGTTATTTTTGCGCTCATTCGGTTATACGACCTAATAATAGGAATCCACGTATTCGCGAAACACGTGTCGTCCCGTATTTGTGCGGGAGGAGTAATCCGACCAGTCTGTTTATTGTGCTGCCCCACAGTCCTTGCAATCTTTTCCAAGTCCTACCATAATTTACCTACTTTATTGAACCTATTAGCAATCGGCACACAGATACATACATACGCTAATAATATTCGGACGCTTGTAATATTAATTGGAGTTCGTCATACAGCGATGCAAGCTCCATCGGTTCCCAATGCGTTCGTGGAAGCATTAGAACGTTAAAAGCAAGTGAATTACGGCCAATTACATCAACTCGCCCAAACATGATTTAGGGACGTTATTAAATTTACCCTTGTGCACCCTGAATTCGAAATGCAAACGGTTAATAAGGAAACTAGATTGCGTGTCGTTCGTGCATTTGTTAATCATAAATGCTCCGTATATTGGCCTCATAAATTATGATTGTATGTACCTGTGTACGTCCATTGAATGCTAATGAAATTATATGGCTTTGTTTGTGATTCATATTCTCCAGCGATTTCGGCAAAAAGGTGTAAAAATGAAATATTGACGATTTCGGTTGTTAACGTTGTTGGTTTTGGAAACTTTATTGGAATTTAGCATAAACATATGTGTGGGGCAATAACTTTTATATACTCCGAGACAATTTTATGAATTGCTTGATTAAAAATTTCGCATGGAACGGCATAAACGTGATAAAATAATCATACTTTATATAGATAAATAGTATTCCAATCAACACATATAATTCAAAATCCTGTTCTTGATGTTTTGGTTGACATAACACAACTTTGTATTTATCATTGGTTACATGGGTACAAATGAAATCTAAACAACTCATTCCAGGATCTATATTTCAAGGTAATAAATAGAAAAATTAAAAACTATTGTCCCTAAAACATGTTAATGTTTGCTTTTGTTGAATTATGTATTTAATTATTCATTCGGTTTTTACATTTGCAGATGATAACTCAATATATTTTATCCTCAAGAAAAATAAATAAATACACAGCCTATTAAAACTTTGTCACAAAACAATTTCCGCTCCCAAAAAGAGTAATATCCTAATCTATTCACAAATTCTGTTTTAACTCTTGATAAAACTACAGGTGGAATGTTTCTGGTGCATTTAATAATCTTATTACGAACTCTCACTTCACGGAATTCATAAATAGAAGATTTAACCTCGCCACACAAAAAATAATCATTCGGAGCGAGATGAAGTTCCCTAGGTGGCTAACGAATACTATTCCGGCCAGTTATTAACATACCATCAAAAATGTTTTGCCGTACGATCGCAGCGTATATTGAGCAGGGCTGACACACACACACACATCGTGTTCCTTCAAGTTTCCTCGACTGTCGCCTATCTTTAATTTTTTCAGGCACTTCTAGGCAGCCGAATTTCGTCAAGCTTGGTAGGTATAGTTAGCCATATATCCTAAGTGCACCCTGAAAATTTCAGCTCCCCATACCCTCTAGTTCGGTCTTTACGCTCCTCCAAAGTTCCTCGATTGCCGCTTAATACGTGTTCCTTCAAGTTTCCTCGATGTTCGGTCTTATGTTCTGTCAATTTTGCAACGCCGGTAGGATACTATTTTGTAAAAGAAGTAAATATCGCTGTGCACTTAAAACCCAAAACAAATCAATAACAAATAGTCCAATTACATAGTCGACTATGAGGCATGCCCAAACATTCACCTTTTGACGGCACTAGGTTCGTGCGTCCTATGTAATATGCCTATTAATCTTTGACTAATATCGAGTTGTATTAAGGCTATAACGACCATCTAGAGCAAAAGTGGACTGATCGGTAAACAAAATATTTGCATCAAAATGTGAGCCTTTCCTGCTTATAATTAGGAAATATTTCGTTTGTTTTTTTAATCGTACGAACGATACTTATTTTTTTAAGAGTTCTGCAAATAGTGTTATAGGCCCATTAACTAATTGTCTGTTAGTCGCCGCCCCTGCAATGCTGCACAAATCAAAGTACAGCCGGGCCCCCGTCTCGACTAGGATTTGGTTCCATCGCCTTCATCGTATACCTGAAATCGCGGATAGTAGCGATCGGATATGTATACGAAATATGAAGCAAAATTAAAATAGGAAAGGACGTGCTATATAGCATCTATTTACCATGAAATAATTATCCTTATACTGCTACACAAAGAAATTAGCTTAAATAAAATTTTATCCACAACCCAAAAATGGACTACAAATGAAAATAGAATTGGTAATAACAAAAAGTTAATATCTTAATATCTACTTACTAAGCAGGAGCAACTAAGAACAAAACGTTTGGTCATCTGGAGCTACGTGTTTAGTCATCTTCTGAGCGTCTGGCAGTCGATTCTTTGTCTGGTTGCGAAGAAAACGATGTGGGCGGTTGAGCGTTATCGACAATTTTGTCGACTTTTTGAAATGAACGTTGTTATTGGAAGTTGTGGTTTTTGTCTTTTCATTTCATTAAACAGACCTTGCAAACGGTTTCAAGGCTTCTGCTATAGGCGAGTAATTTTTATGCTGCGTTCCATTATTGGGTCATAATCTGCTCTTTTAATGTTTGGGCCGATCGAGATTTTGCTGAAAACTTTTCAAGCGTCCACGATGGTGGTTCTTGTTGACCTTCATACTCATTATCACTCTCTTTTGAGGAAGATTTGACAAGATCTTCCAATTCCTCCTTGGTGAACATCTGATGCTGTTTGTATATATAATCATTCAGTTCTTCTACAGTCATATCGTTAAATTCTTCCCCACGTATTTGCTGCGCTAGATTAATTATTGTTTTGAGCTGTGGATTAATATTTGGAGGTCGTCAGACCTGTACGAACTGTATCAATTCTCAAATTCTTTCTACATATCACTGCCGTTTCTGGTTTCACCCATTCATCCATTGCTCCTTTGATAAATACAATTGCACCAGCCATTGCGATTGACTTCCAACATTCCATGAGCCCAATATCGAAGCAAGCTTCGGCCATCGTGTAAAGCGTTTGGAAAACCTGTCAAGTATATATGGCTTTAAGGCGTTTAATGATACCTTGATCAAGTGGGTGAAGCAACGAGGTCGTATTAGGTGGCAAAAGACACACTTGAATATTTTCATATTCTGTGACTAGTGATATAGGATGCCCAGGAGGGTTGTCTAGTATCAACAGCAATTTGAATGGTAATGCTTCTTTCTCCAAATATCTTTTCATTGTGGGAATAAAACCGATGAAACCATTCCGTCAATGAAACAGCACGCCTTCCCATTTGATTGACAAAAAATAGGTAGGCAATTTTTATTGTCTATCTTTTATTGTTTTCAAGAGCACGGGGATTGTGTATTTGGTAAATAAATTCAGATTTTATCATGCAACTAGTTCGATTTGTATAGAGTACCAACGCCAGTATGTCTTTAATTATTTCAAAATTTGGTGTTTTCTTCCCAGTCTTATGAATGTAAGTCCGCTGGGGCATTTTCCCGTATAAGGCTGATCTCATCATAAATAAAAACTTGCTTAGGATGATCTTCAGTAATAATTTGTTTAAATTTTCCTGGAAACGATGCAGAAGGTACATGATCAGCTGACGCAGATTCTCCCGTAATTTTGATGTTTTTTTTTATATTAAACCGAGTTTCAAATCCATACAGCCACCCCCTACTTGTTCTGAATGACTTGATTTCCCGTTCTATTTTATCTTGGTTCTAATATGATGCCTGTCTTCTTATAGAATCAACGTTTCCTGTTGTAACACCTTACAATCAATGGGGATATTTTTTCTTTCCTTGTCTTCCACCCACAAATTCAAGGCTTTATCTACTTTGACTAACACCTTGTCACGTATTGCAGATGTCATTTTTGCCGCTTGGGGCGCAGTGAAAAAACTAGCTGGAATATTTTCTTACATTTTCAACACTTCACGTATGGAAGATTCGCTTTTATTATAGATCTTGACTACGGCTGCAATAGACTATCTTTCTATTTCAATCATATCTCTTTACGCTTCGTTTTCGGTTTAGAAGCCATTTTAAAATATTTTACAATTTACGTGGTTATAAGTCACTATTGACTTCCCATGGCTCTGGGCGTAGATATGTATCTTGGTGTGTAAAACACTGCTAATTGTTTCTCAGCAGCGAATGGTGGCTCGAGAGGGTACCGGAGTCACAAGAAAAATTCCGCTATCCACTGGCGAGTCTCGAATCCTCGACTTCCGATGCTGACACTATCAGAAACAGTTCACCACTGGGCAACCAAGTTGTTAAATTTGTTAACAGACAAGCACTATCTTTCCTGCTAATTCTAAATGAACTAACTAAATTAACAAAGGGATTTGACAAGTACATAAACGCGCATGACAGCTTAAGCATGTTCCGACATGTTTAACGCGTATGTAAGCTAGCGTTTGAGAGTTTAGGGCGCTATGGAACCGCGAATAAGTGAAACCGCGGATACGGGGGCAGCGGATATAGGGGACTACTGTATTCCATAATTATTTTGTGGCGCCATGCTTTTCTTTTATGTTTGTGGGAATGCAAGCGTCCATGGTTATGAACATTTTTAATTATATGACGGACTGTTTTAATTTGCCGAATTGATTGGCCGAGGTAATAATATTTTTGTGTTCCAAAGAAAAAATTTCTATAAAGAAGCATACAATGAATACGAACAAGAAATTTGTGCTAACACGCAAAAATATATAGAAAGACAGAAATAAAGTCAATAAACGCACTACAAATTAAAGGAAACAAGGTATGAGACCATATCCTATAATTGATGTAATTCGCTACTAAGGAAATGGTTGCGCAGTGCAGAAAAAAAAAACTCTTTCCTTTTTTTTCACTAATAATGACGATCAAAAATAATTAATTGCATTTTCAGCACTAAAACACTGAATCTTTTTTAATTTAACCGAATGTGCGGCATTAATAATATCAAAATTTTCAATATCGGCCCAGTATTTTTGAATACCCTGTACAGCTATCTCGCACACGTTATGTAGTAACAACTGAACGTATAATGTAGGCGCTTATGCCGAAAATCGAAAAGCTATAAAATAGATATCATTATGAAAAGAAAACAAAATAATTTCCCATTTCCATCTACATCTTCATTCCACAGAATTATTATTCATTTATTTCTTTGTGGTCTTTTATATCACAAAAGAAATAAATTTGTAGTTTCACTGATGGAATTTGGGCAACCTCCTATGTTACATTTCCTATACGTTCGGAGGATTTTTGCAGGAACATCTTATTATATAGAACAAACAAGTTCGTAAAACACACCTCATTTGCATGCATCTACATATATCGACATTATCCGCGAAGTATATCGGCCGATATTAGCGGGACATATAAAATGGCAAATTGGAGAGGCAAACAAAACAGTTTGCTCGGCCAAAGGACCCTTCCGAAAACACTTCTGGCAAAGATATTACCGAGTAGGGTCGAAACGTTATCGCTGGCACTTTACTGGTTTGTAAGTTCGGAAAAACCGGAGGGAAATTCGACCGCTTTTAATGCCGGTTGTTATTTTTTCGCCGGGAAAAGGTTACCAGCGCCTGCCTGCTTTTGCGCGTTAGGTAAAAGAGGAAGCGGTGGAAACGGAATATAGGCCAAACTTGACTATGCGGTCGTCAAGTTTGGCGCTGGTAGTGTGCATATATGTGTGTGTATGTGATGTGAAAGTAAGAGGTATAAGCAGGGGCTTGACGCAAGGACGTAGGGATTACTTCGCGTCGAATGAGTTTCGTAGTTGGGGATAAAACAAAGACTCGCAGTTCTTGAAACGTCTACGATTCCACAGATAAATACATAAAATTTATGACTTATTATAGAATGATTTTCGGATTCGTATGATTTTGAATTCCTTGTCAGCATCTTAGTTGAAAACAGAAGATATTCAGCCCGAGTTAGTTAAATAGTTATATCGATAAGACAGAGATGATATAGAGATATCATGAATTAGATATACAAAGAGAGAGAAGTATGCACTATAGTTATAATGCGATGGGTCTGTGGGATGCGTCATCGCCGTATCACATTTTGAAATATCGGCAAGTCAGGACCGCAATGAAATCTCTTTAAAACAAAAGCTTTCTGACGTACTATAGATCGTCCCAACCCTCGTATGCAGTATGGGATATAATAGCAACTTTTATCTCTTACTATCCTTAGTTGCTGACATTAGCGCTATCTTCACTTCCGATTGCTATGTTGTAACTTATTTACATATGTCGGCGTCGGCAAAGTACCTACCTATCTATCTATTAGCATCAACTGCTGTCAATCGTTATCGTCGTAGTTTTAAAATATTTTTTGTTAAATTCCATGTTAATGTGTTAATACATAGTTGTACAAATCGTCCTTTTCAGAACGCTTCCATCTTCTTTGAACGTGTACAGGGAATATGGATATTTTTCGAAATTTTATAACCTATACATTTAATTACAGTTTTCACTGCATTATCGGGGCCTGTAGGGAGAAAACAGCGTAAGGGAGAAAAATTTAGCCTGAAGGAGAAGTGTATGAATGCAAATGATTTAAATTGTTTTATAAAACTATGAATGTGAGTGCTGCCATTCAAGAAGCAAGTAAAGCTCTGGGTTGATCAGAACGTACAATATATAATATAAAACAGGAGCAGCAAACTGGTTCATTATCAAGTCCAAAAAACCCCAAAAAACGGAAAGGCATACAACTAAATGACCGATTACAAACATATGATGAGAACACCCAAGCAACTATTCGACGTAAAGTGCATAGTTTTTTTATACAGAATATGCCACCTACATTAAATGCAATTCTTGCTGC
>JARFOC010111313.1:0-11623 GCA_031763485.1 Osmoderma eremita | reverse complement strand
TTTGCTTTTCCGACATGCTATTATGGATTAAAAATTTGAAAGTTAAAAAAATTTGTAGGAAAACTTAATTTTGAATACAAAAACTCCAAGATTACCTTTTTGACAATAATATTGCACTCACGCCTTTCAAGAAACATAAGAATTGCTGAAATTGCTAGTTAACAGCTTACCAGCCTGACTGATTGTGTGACAGAAGCAAACGCAAAGAAGCACAGACGAGGCGCGTTCGTATTGCATGTTTGAAAAATCGCCGACAAGTGAATAACTCGTCACAAAAAATTGTTTCGGTTTTTAATAATTAATTTTATAACAATACATTGATGGGAGAAAGTCGATAAAATAAGTTCAATTTTAGAAATGCTTGGCGGACCGCATAAACATGTTTAACGGGTTGCTCATCCCTGATCTATACGAAGTATGGAACTGAGCAGCTGTACCACACTCGTTACCGATGATACATCAACGATAGCAGACTAGATTGTCCTCTCCCTGATCATAAGTTATAATATGATATTTTCATTCACCGAGAGCAGTATTTCATAAAAATGCAATGTTGTCATTAAAAGGATAAAAGTATAGTGTATACGGAAGTGGTCATGTTGATGTGGTTAGAAAACTTTAATCGTAGTTTCCTTGAGCTGGGATCCGAGGGTTAGATGTACTTTTTCTCTATTTAAACTTTGGTTTATAATATATCGATAATGATTTTATTTCTTTTTATTTTCCTTACTCCAATGGAAATATAGAAACAAATAGAAGCCCTGAATTATACCTGCTTTACTTTTTATTTAATGTTGAATCTAAACTTTATTTTAGCAGAGTAAGGAAGCTTTATCAATATATTTCTGTCATTTCAGTGGCAGATTGAAATAAAGGAAAACATGGTTAAATCCATTTTGATCTGGTTAATACCTGTTGCTTATTTTATTTCTTCTTTGTGCAATTGGTTTATGTCAAGATGAAAATTATATTTGAAAGGGCAATTATAAGTATACTGAAGTTTAGAAGGGGAAGTTCTTGATAAAGTTAAACAGGAAGTAATTTTGTCTGCATGCAAAGTAATCTAGTTTTTGCGTGAGAATCTAGTACTTACCGTTCTATTTGCTAAATTTTTAACACGACAGTTAAGATATGCCGTTTTTCCTAGCAGTGCGGTGACATTTTTCGATGCGCTCGTGTCGAAGTGAGGTCCTCTGCTTGGAGAGCCATCGCCTACCGAATTCCCTGCAGCCCCGCCGCCCGACTGCACTGCACCCAGCACTGCGGACAAACAAGAAAAGTTAGAACGTGTTGGACATATTAAGCGTCTGCAAGGCGACGCACGGATATTCCGTCCCCCTGGTGCTTTATGACGGTGTTTAAGATCAAACTCTTTCGAAATGCCGGAGGGACGGTAAAATGTGGCTGGAGGTATAGCAATTAAAAATTAATTAGAAACTTAATTAAAAGTGAGAATGGCCGACATTTACGATAGTTCACCCCCTTCGCCGAATGATGAAGTTGATCCTTTTATTTTGTTCAGCTCTCGAGCGAGTGAGAACTGGGGGCCTGTTGATATTAAAAGCTTCTCACCTACGTTGTGTACAGGTTAAACTTGAAGTTGCTCTAAATATTTCCGACATTACTGTTACATTACTGTCAAGAATTATGCTTTACTTAATTTAGTTAGTAAGCACTACAAAGTGCTTACTAAAATTTCATTATAAAATTTAGCGAAATATTGGACGAAAACATTTTTAATTATGATTTTCTAGTTAACTGATAAAATGCCATGGCACCGCACTGTTTAGTACGATATGAAAACTGCATGTATTGTTATGTTAAATGATTTTAGAGCTTCTATTATCATAGAACTTATATATTCTCATGTATAGGTACCATTGTAGTTGCTTTTTAATTTAGAAAAAAATCTAATTAAAATAAAAAAACCAATTTTATTTCCATCATAACTACAAAATGCGTAGCCAAAATAGGTTTTTTCTTTCATATATTGAAAGATATGGATGAAATCTGTAACTTGTCATTTCTAGATTTCTGAAAAAATGCTTAATTTGTCTAGAAAATGATTATGATAATATAAAAAAATAATTGGCGTTTCTGGATATGTTAATTGCCAAAAGAGGCAAAACTACCGATGACATGTAATAAATAAAAGCTATAAATAAAAGCTATACCTTTTCAATCCCTTAGAGAGAGAAAAGAAAAGCTGTGCTAATTACCAGGTTATTAAGGAAAAACAATTATGTGTACCGCCCCTTATCGAGCCCCGCCCTGAATATGTACATTATCCAATGAGGGGTTACTTGCTTATCTATTACTTACCTGCTACATTGTGCAAGCAACAATACTATTTCTATTAATTGTAGGCGATGGCCATTCAAGTGTTTATGCACGAATTGTTGAAAGGATGCCATATGGTCATGATATTATAAAAATTGAATGTGCCAATCATATGACTCGCTGTGTAAGCGATAAATTGCACAAACTTGGTAGTAATACAAAGTATCCTTTGGCATCTCTTAAGTTATTTATAGAAAAAATTAATAATTTTTTCAAGACTGGAAAGATTGGTTACAGGGATTAGAGTAGCAATTAACATTATGCTTCCAAAGCTGCCAACGTACTATTATGAATGTATGCTGCCGGAAATAGTAGATGGCCGAATAGCAAGGGGCATGATATTAAATAATACCTACATATGTGCCTAAACTTAATTTTTACTTCCATTCGTTTTCCTGTTATTCATATTTGTATATATTTTACTAGAGTTGACCCAATTTTTACATTAGCTTGTATATATATCAGTATACTTGAGAGACCATCTATATAGGTACATAGTAGTTATTTTGACAAAGTGCATGTACATTCAAACATAAATAATAAAATGCTGGTTCATCGAACTTATTGTTTACTTTTAAGATTTCTATTAACACCTTTCCTGGTATATTATGCTAATATTAACGATTTAGATTACCCTAAACTAAAGCAAACACAATGTAAATTAGTTTAGTGTTGCATAATTTTTGTTTTATGTTTACATTTTATAATGACTCTAAGTTGCCTACTTTCAATTTATAATAAAATAGAGGATCAGTTAATAAATACAAAATTATAGCTAGGGACATCCAATATGAAATATCCACATTCTTTATACACAAACTTTATAACCTGCTTCTCCCACCGCAAAGATTTAGGCGTTACCTGGAATGAATTTTAGAGATCGGCACTACTAGCGCCCCATAGCGGAATTACATTGTCCCTACCGGATATGAAACAGCCTTAAAGACGGATGGGTCCATGAGCCTATAATAGTTTGTTATCAGTTAATTAATTTGGGACTTAAGAATACAATTAATACCGTACACGTAGCTTTTATACATGTAGAAAAAGCATTTGATAGTATCCCAAGAAAAGAAATATAGAATAGCATCAGAAGAAGAGGAGTAAGTGAAAAACCGAGAGCAGCCATAGAAGCCATATACATGGAAACCAGAAATTATGTGTGGGAACAGGAAACATGAAGTTAGAAGAGTTTCTGACCAGGAAGGAATTGTGGCTGCGTGGGTATCTAAGTCCGGTGTTTTTCAATATAATACTCGATGGTGTAGTAAAGGAAATCAAAACTTTAACAAAAAAATTGCCGGTGGGATATAAAACTATGCAGAGAGTAGAATTAGCAGGAATACCTTCGGAGACGATGTGATAATATATGCGAAGAGGGAAAAAGACCTGCAAATAAACCTGGATCTTTGAAATACAGCACTAAAAAAGAGATACCTGAAAATAAATATATACAAGATTAAAATAATGGCTATAGGTACAAACGGTCCAAGAGTAAAAACCGTAATAGACGGAAGGCACAAATAGAGGCATTCAGGTACCTAAGTGTAAGCATACACAAAGATGCAAAGGAAGACATGAAAATAAACAATAGATTAGAAAACATCACAAAACTATACTATGCACTAAACAGCGCATTTATAAGGAAAAAGGAAATATCCAGGTGAGCAAAAATAGCGGTTTATAAGACAGTATTTAAACCAATCTTATCATATGGTTGCGAAACCGGATTTTAAATAGCAAGACTAGGAGTAGAATTCAAGTAATAGAAATGAAGTACCTGAGAGCAGTAAAAGGAGTTACTCGTATAAAGAAAATAAGAAACGAAATAATAATAGAAGAGCACGGCGTAGAACCAATCCTGAAAACTATTGAGAAGCAGCAACTAAGATGCTTTGGACATGTGGTACACATGGAGTAGAAGAGGTAGACAAAAAGGGTATGTGGTTAGCGAAGTCAACACTGAAAACATTGAACAGCGTAATGGTGGAAGTGCTAAAGAAGTGAGGCCTCCAATGGAATGAAGGTATAAAAATGGCGAGGAACAAGAAAGCTTGCGCAACATTTATCCACAAAACGTTATAATTTGTAAACTGAAGAGTAATATCTTATCGCCCCAATGAAAATACTTCAGACATTGCATCGTTCTTTAGCTTATGTATTGCTGACGTTATCGAAAACTAAACCGGTGGTAATTTTGAGAAATTTGATATTACTAACTTACACATTTTAAAATACATTTAAATAAAAACTTATTTGTAACTTAATAAATGAATTGAAAACAATCCTTCTAAGTAATTGCAAACATGAGAAATGACAAATGCTGCTTACCCATTAATCTATATAAGATAAAAGGATACAGTGGGTTAAAGCAAATTTAAAAAAATACCCTTGCTACCTTGTTGAGTAAAGAACTCTGAATACGTATTTCGGCCACTAAGTTGCCAGACTTAGCACTCTGGGAGAAATGCACCTCACAGAACACCACTAATAATATTAATTTCGCGCTCATAACCTATGTCTTAATATACTACTTAATCCTTAAACATCGTGCAACCATCGGCAACGATCGGCTTACTAATAATCTATTAATTGCCTACGAGGCCGGTAAAAATTAGTTACATTAATTAAACAGTTTTATAACAGCCCATTTAAATCGTTGTTTTCAACACAAAGTAGCCAGCTTTAATTTTCTAGTTCATCGTTTGTTAAGTTTTCCACTGACAAAGGATGAATATAAAACAGAGTTAAATTACATCAAACAAATCGCTAAATACAATGGCTTTCCGAACGATTTGATGAACAATCTCGTGAAATAGCATAAATATAAACTGTTGACTAAAAACTGTGCAACTCTGACACCTCAAAGATAGTAATTACATTAATAACACTAATAACATTTATTTCGCCCTCATAACCTATGTCTTAATATACTACTTAAACGTTAAATAGCGTGCAACGATCGGCTCACTAATAATCTGTTAATTGTCTACGGGGCCCGTAAAAATTAATTACAATGAGTAAATATTGTAACAATGAATAACAAGCAACAGTTAATATATTTCGGTTTATGAAAATACCAAGCATATACAAATACAACCATTCAATTAGTACATTACCGATAAATATGCATTACTTAAATAAATAACCTCATAATTAAGAATCTTGCATTCGTTCTAAATTTGTATACACTTGCCATACAATTTATTCTAGGGGATCCTAGGAATATAAATACTATTATATCTATTGTTACAATGAAAGACAAGCAATAAGCAATATATTCTGGATTATGAATATAACATGCATAAACTAGAATGCAGCATAGGTCCGTTGTTAGAATTCATAGCTTTGTTCTGAATCTTATGAATATAAATACTCTCATAACTATTCAATTCTCTAAGACTAAGGACTTGTTTCACTAACCTAAGATTTTCTGTTGAAATGCCGTGACCTGTTTCTGTAATATGCTGGACAACGCTAGACTTTTCTGGGTCTACCTCCTCTAAAACGAGCAATGTGCTCTTAAAAACGTGTTAAAATTGATCGCCTTGTTTGCCCAATATATTTTACATTACATTCTTTACAATTTCATAAATTCCTGTTGTATCTCAATTTTATCTTTGATATTTCCTAAAAGGTTCTTTAATGATTTTTTTTTGTAGGCAATACGTATATTATGGTCTTTGAACATTTTTGATAGTTTTTTAGTTGATATATGAAATGGTAGTTTCACAAATTGACTGCATTGGTAACTTTGAGGTGTCACAGTTGTACAGTTTTTAGTCAACAGTTTGTATTTATGCTTTTTTACGAGATTGTTTATCAAATCCTTCGTAAAACCATTGTATTTAGCGATTTGTTTGTTATTAGATGAGAAGTAACGGAGCACTTGTAATTTAGAAACTAGTGTTGTAACTCTGGCATCTGGCCTTTGTCTACTCTTACAACCAACAATAGTAATGACATCAAGGTCATCTACCGAAAAATGCAGTTTATCCCTGACCTGACAGCCAAGATACAAGATATGTTCAAACCCTTCCCTAACATAAAAATTGTAACTTTTCCACCAAACAAAGAAATTGGAAGATTCTTTACGAGACTAAAAGATAAGACTGACCATGCTGATAAATCTAATGTAAAATATAAGATAAAATGTAAGGATTGTGTATGTTGTTACATAGGTCAGACTTCTCAAAAACTTAAAAATAGACTTGCTGCACATAAAAGAGATGTTAAAAATAAATCCACGGCTACTGCCTTAAACAGTCATTGTATGGATCTCAAACATGAATTTTCTGATAAAACAGAGGCTTTGGAAGTCGAACCTAATCTTTATAAGGAGTCTATTTATGGAGATGTGGTTCATTAACAGTAATCTTAATTCCACTAATTTTAAGAGAGATACGGAAGGATTAAGTGACATTTATTCTGACTTATTTGGTTATTAACATTTACGCTGTATTGTTAACGTTCCGTTCACTTTTGAATGACACTGTATACGTGTTTTTAAACATTTACATATCTATTCGTTTAAAGGTGTTTCTCGCTGTGTTTTTTGTTATTGTACGATTCCATGATCTTTCTAATATGTTTTGACATGTATTTAAAACAATTTTATATTATTCCTCTTCTAACTTACTTATGTAGATACATATATAATATGTTCTTCGACATTCAACGTAAGGATTTTATAATTAAATTTTGTAAGTGTTTTTTGTTACTTCTTTTAATTTATTTCAATGATTGATTACTATTGTATAGTTCTTTTATTTTAGTCAAGCCCTGATGCAGACACGATTAGTGTCGAAAATATTTGACTAGTAAAGAAATAAATTAATTCGATGTCAGCTTTCTCCACCCTTTGCTGAATCCTGTAGTTGTCAGCGTTACAACACTAGTTTCTAAATTATTGTTATTGTTTACTATAATATGTTTTTGGGTAATGGTAAAACAGTTTTCGTTTATAGTGCTATTATAGCACCAATTAGAAGAATTAATTTTATGAAATCGTGGAAGAAAACAATGTTTAGATTCCCAAACTTTATTCTCTAATTTCTCTATTTTGTTATATTTTATTTACATCACATGTGTGTTGTTTTACTTATGCCACATAAAAGCAGAACTAAATTTACATTTACTTAAATAAATTAAAAGTAATTAAAGGTATATATTATAATACACTTTTGTTCACATACGAACTACTATTTACCTATACATATAAATAGCTGCATTATATATATTTATAATAGTTCGTATCCAAATTTCTAGCTTGCAACTGTCTGTTTATCCAATCAACGAATAAGGCGACGTTAGCGTATGCACTGGGGATATCCTTCTCACCACAACCTATGCCCCAAGCCACAATCCCTACTTGAAAATAACGTCCAGGATATTCCGGAATCGAACACACCAACGGACTTCCCCCGTCACCTTTGCAAGTATCCTGGTTCATTTCGCCACCGGCACATATAAAACTGCGATGGAGCTTGAAAAAGTTCCCCAATCTAGTCTTCCTAAGCATCTTTTGGCATTGGTCTCGAGGAATCGTGGGAACTTCAATTTTCTTCAATATGTTCGAGTACTTGCCTTTTATGAAAGCGTTTTTACCCCAGCCGGTCGCTATGCACTTCGTGCTGCCGATTCGAAGAAAATTTGAATTCAAATTCGGTAAGCACACAGTTCTAACGTTATTAGCTAATTTAAAAGGTTCGCCGAGGATCAGCAGTGCTACGTCATGTTTTAAAGAGAGTGGATGATAGTACGGATGTAACACAAATTCCTTAACCTCCTTCTCCTGGTGGAAAATCGGTTCATCTTCGTTGCCGGTGTTCCATTCGCCCGCTCGGACGATCCATTCGCCGTTACTGCAGTTTTTTAAACAATGAGCTGCCGTTAAAACAACCTGAGGATGTATTAGGGATCCTCCGCATTGATACATGGGTTGTTTGGAAGGTGGCTGGACACGTGCGACCATTATGCTCCAAGGAAACTCGGCGAACTCCGCAGTTTTTAACTCATTGCCGGTTATACGGTAGTCGACACTGTCGGAATTTCCACGGTATCCGCACATTTTTAAGGATTCGTCAATGTGCATCTTAGGTTTTGGCAGGTTGACGATGATTCCGTTTATGGGGTGCTCACAGCAAATTTCGAAATAATTTGCGCAAGGTCTGGGACTCGATTTCCTGGAAGGAGATAAAATGAATTAACGTAAAACAGTTTTCTACTTTTTAAATACGAGCGATAGCCTTACAATATTTATTCAAGAAGTGGAAAAAGGTTAAGTTGTTGTGGTTAATTCAAATTGTGTTGAAATTATACAGTCCTTATATTTGTTTCAACCAGCACACTGTACAAACGGCACGCTTAGTACAAAACATCTTAGAGTGAGTTTGAATTTTTCTAACAATTCCAAAAAATATCTAACAATTAAATATTTGACTTACCTTATGTCCACTAAGCCATCAACAATATCATCACCCATGTTATCTCTACATAGATAGTGTGGTAGGCAGGTACAATTGCTGAAGAGGTTGTAATCTATTAAGGAGGAAAATGCTCTTTCACTTAACACAATTACCGACAACAATATATAATTTAGTAAACCCATTATTGCTCTTGCAAAGTGTAAACTATTCACCATTTATTATTATTATTTAAAAATGCACAATCAAGGAGACCGCAGTAACGTGTTTAAGCTCTGACAGAATTTCGTAAATGATTTCTATAAAGCTGTATTGGTCTTTATAAGGCGTTTGAAGGAGAGTTAATTGATACCAACCTTAGAATTTTTAAATTGATTGATAGATTAGGGTAACCAATCCTAAGGATGAAGTGTATTGAATGCTAATCTACTTATATTTCAAACATAATTGCCATTGTGTTCCTGCCATTTAAACCCTCTAATCAATAATTGTTTACATTAAGACGTTTGTTACAATGTATATTACTTGATTTATATGTAATGTCCGTAAGTATAAGTTGGTATGCACTAGGTTTCATAATCGGCTTCTATCAATACAAAGTAGGCAATTTTCGGATTATTATTTGTGGTTAATCTTCAATCTATTTACACTTTGGTGTTAGGAAATTCCAATAATCGTAAATCGTAGTTATTTTAATCCCCCAAAGTGACAGTTAGTTTAAGAAATCTGCATCTATAACCCTATTGTTAAACAGGAAGTATTGAAGTAACTACCTGCCCCACACACTTTGTATTTCAGATAATGTTTAAAATTCAATTACTATAATTGCTTCCCTGACTTGTAGGGGTAAATTGCGTTTGGAAATTCCTGTCGTTAAACAAATCCTTGTACTAAGGTTATGTTGAAAAATAAATGTTTAATGTAAATAAAAGATTGGGAACATCCTTTTGGCAATGGGGGTTGTAGATCGTAATTAACTGGAAAATATCAATATCTTGAGGCAGATGGTCTTAACAAAGAATTTCAACTAAAAGGATATGTAGTTTTAATGAGCTGTGTAAATAAAAAGACGCAGGTCACTTGACATTACTACACTTATACGCTTTGGTAAGGCCATCATTATATTGTTTGTTTAATGTATATTATTAGAAATTAATACCAACTTTCTCAAATTACTATCTTGGATACCTATAGTGTCATCTCATTTTTGAGGCTTTATAACATTTTTAAAAAATTTGTCGCCATACTAGTGCTCACGTGACCAAAATAAATTTTCGAGTTATTAGACGGGCGGAATTGATCCTCGAAAAAAGTTTCTGAATGACAAAAAAATCCTATTATCCAAACTTTATGCCGGTCACTGTATAAGTACTATGAATGATAGGAGTAATGTTACACCGTTATAATCTTCGAATATCGAAGGAATAATGTATATTATTAAGGTAATCTGTTGTAGTGATGTTACTATTATGTAAAGACATTACCTGTACTCTTTCCCTGTTAAGTAAACCAGTCAATTATCTCATGGCGCCGGATCATCCTCATTATACAGGCTGCCCATATTCTATCTCCGTAAATGGGTAACTTTCTCAATATTAAAGATACAGAATCGGTTAAATTGTCTAAGGTACTCAGAAAATAGAGTAATAGTTGAGTAATAGTAGCAGTCACATTTGTTATCCAGTGCAAGGTTTGTAGGATATTCAAGAAAAATTTAAAACTTCCAAAAACTTCAAGGTCAAATATGTTCACGATACCTAAAGATAAAATAAAGGTGAAAACTATTTCTAGTATAGTTTTTTTTTGTAGAAACTAATAATGTGATTTAAACATCCATGGCACTCCTCATTTTGGAAAAACACAAACTTGTATTTTTTTAAATAGAAGTCTTCGTTAGCCATGGTATCAGTAAAGACCAGATGGTATCATTTAAATCCTTATTTTTTCTGATTTTATTGATATACATTTGGTGTAGCTACCTCTTTTAAATTTTTATTTGTAGTGAAACAAACAATTATTATTTCCATTAATTCATAAGTAGTCCTTGACTAGCAAACACGGCAAACAAACACATGTAGTGGTCAAAAATTAAAAGCTTAGTAAGTTGGATGAGTATCAAATAAGTCCTTTTGGTAGTTTTATTCAACAAACTCAGAAAATGTATTGACTATCACGAAAAGAATGGTATGCTTTTTTGTTATTATGCTAGCAATCGAAATAGCATTGAGGCTAGAGAAATGTATTACCAATGCTACAAGGAAAGCAGGCGGCATGATAAGAGGTTATTTTCTAAGCTGGAAAATAATTTAGTTAATACGGAGCATTTAGTAAACCACGTGCTGCAGAAAATAAATTTAAACCGGAAGACGAGGAAAGGGTTTTAGCGTATGTAAGTTACAAACCAAGAACATCCACACGCGAGATTTCAAGCGAATGCCCAGTTCCCATAGAAAAAACTCGCCTGATTCTTAAACAAAATAAATACAAGCCATTTAAATGCAGCATTAGTCAGTCATTATTTTTCCAGATATAGCAACACCTTTAAATCAACTAACAAGGAAAAATGTCAAATTTATTAGGAGTAGGGAATGTCAGTATACGTTTGAAAAATTAAAAGAGCCGGTTGTCAACCCACCAATAGTACCAATAGTAGATTATCCATATTTTTTCTGGAAGTAATGTATTTCATTTAATAACAGACAAATCAGCCTTTGCTATAGATACTGTTTTAAAAAATTCAAGTAATAAACCTGCAACTTTCGCAGATCTTTAAATGAAGCAGTGTTACGGTTCTACTAGTTTGCAGAACAGTTTGCCGGTGAGAGAACACAAAAGAGGCATTTGGTTATTTTAAAATA
>JARFOC010111302.1:0-11624 GCA_031763485.1 Osmoderma eremita | reverse complement strand
ATTGGAATCGCCTTTAGCTGGTCGGTTACAGCCGTTTGAATGTTTTCGAGTGTCCCAAAATGATGTCCCTTCAGATGCATTTTCAATCTTAGGAAGAGGACAAAGTCACAACGACTCAAGTCAGGTGAATAAGGAGGCTGAGGAGCCATGGAAATTGCTGTGTGACAAGGCGCATTGTCACGATGCAGGTTTCAATTGTTCTTGATGTTTGGTCTCACACGCAAGACCCTTTTTCGGAGTCTTTCGAGAACCTCCCGATAAAAATGTTGATTAACTGTCTGACCTTGAGGCACGAACTCTTTGGAATGATTCCCTGGATATCAAAGAAATAAATCGGTATGCTCTTGATCTTTGATTTGCTCATTCTTGCTTTCTTGGGCGTTGGAGAGCCTGAAGTGTGCCATTCCATGCTCCGGCGTTTGTTTTCTGGGTCATACTCGAACACCTATCTCTCATCACCACGCGTTCCAAAATAAATTCATTATTTTCAATCGATTCCAAAAAGTCAAGGTACCTTTCTCTTCTGATGCCCTTTTGCTCATAGAAAAGGTTTTCTGGAACCATTTTCGAGCAGATCTTTCCCATTCCCGATTCATTGGTCAAAACTTGATCAACGGTGGTGTGAGACAAATTGAACTGTTCCCCGCTCATTCTGACCATCAACCGACGATCTGAACGCACAAGATCGCGGATTTTGTCGACATTGCGATCGGTTCTTGCAGTTGAAGGCCTTCCCCTGCGTGGCTAATCTCTCTTCCTTCTGAAAATGCCTTAAACCACCGAAATACCTGGGATTTTGGCAAAACACTGTCTCCGTAGGCCCGCGATACTATTCCCATTATCAAGTCGGAAACCGAATTGATCGGACTTGATAATGGGAATCCATGTATTCCCGAAACACGTATCGTCCCGAATTAACTAATACTTTGTGCGGCAGGAGTAATCCAAACAGTGTGTTTATTTAGTTTGAAAACAAACAACTGCCTCTTTTGTGTTCTCGCACCGGTAAATTGCTCTGTAAACTAGTAGAACCCTAACAAACTAACTAAAAAATGCACTGTTTCTTTACTTATTTTTTTCCGCAAAAACAACCAATTATTTATAACTATACTGTAGATTTTTGTTCCATTTACGTATCAACATAAATTTTAACGTATCTGCAAGAAATAAATTGTGCATTTCTATTTTAATTTTGGCATTTGCTTATGCATACATATCTAGCGTACACGACGTTCATATCTTTGCACATTGATCTATGTGTTTCCGTGTTAAATTTAGCAACATTTTCCTGTATGCGTGCACGCGAAAGTAATTTAGACAGATATAAATTTAATAAGGAAGCATCGTCCTTAGAAAATGATCTTATTAGGACATCTACTCAAACGCAGCTTGATCGTTCGCTCACTCTAACGTCTTATAATTAGATCGGATCGCTAGTCGGGTGCAAATAAGCAAAGTTTAAAGGCTGGAATATACATAGACAGAGTCACCGTTCGTTCTAAATGAGATCCTTCATGAAAAGCGTAAACTCACTACAACTATTACACCGAATCCGATCCGCGACTTGTTTGAAGATTTGATTCGGTCCCGAATTTGTTTTCGTAGCTCTGAACAAACACATAATCCGTCAGCAGTATATTCAATTAGAAATACATAAATTTATTGTCACAATTCAACGCCTACTGTAAAATAATGTTTTCCAGTAATTTTGAAAATATAATTGGTTATTGTGATCTATACGCAATTATTCTGAAATCGTTGAATTTTTCGCGGAATCTATTGTGTGAACCACGCGCGCCAATCTATTACAAAATAAATCACTGTATAAGTAATGTCGAATTCCTAATAAATTATCTAAAATTAGAATGAAATTTACTGACCCTGAACGCGATCAGAGACGTTAAGGATAAATTATGAGCTCATTTTCTGATGGAATTGAAATATTTATTGATCATAGATATTATGTATGTATGATGATGCACCACGCTGCCATCTGTGTGAATTTATGCAACGCACCAAATGTCAAATTATAATTCCCACATGTATTTTTTTCTCTTCCCACGTTATAAAATATTTGATATGCGCATGCATATGGAAGCGGAATGAATTAAATACAATCATAAATTTTACTAAACTATATCGTAACTCTGTATAATTTCATTTTCTCGGCAAAAATGTTCGTTAAATGGCCTGAATTAATACATAAAATCTAAGGGTACACAGGCAATTATGTGATGTTAAGACTCTGGAGTCTGATTTAATCTCTAAGCTACAGCCTAAAATATTGTTTTACCTTCAACTTATTCAAACTCTGATGTTGCTATAACACTGAGCAAAACGTATGTAAAACACCAAAAGGCGAATGAAAGGATATTAAATATGAATATTTTATGTATTATTTTTTCTTTCTTAAAATTCTACAAGAAAGTGAGGTTATAACCGGCTCTATTACGCTATAAACCCTACGTCTCCCACTCGGTGTTTATGGAGCGTCGCGGAGTGTGTTCCATTCACTCCACTACTAATTTTTCGAACGATTAAAACAGAAATCTATTAGCTCCGTTTGTAATAAACGAACGCCAATATACAAATAGTTCTCATAGAACGAATAAACGAAGCTATGATAGACCAGTAAGGAGTTTATAATTTCCATTTTTTCTTGATGTAAAATTTTTGGTTGACCGTATGTATATGAAAATCGTTTATTTATGTATAAATGTTATACTAAAACAAAAAATGGGATGTGAAAACCTTGTTCGAACATATAGAAACGTACATAAAAGAAAGACATACATATATTGGTAGGTAATTAATAAGGATTAAAGTGAGGTTAGTTCTTTTTATAACAGCTTTATGGCATATGTCATTTGTATTAAAGATTTTAAATTATGTACGTTGTATTCTTATCCCGCTCGTATATCTACGAATAATTTTATATATTCCTCCTTGACATTGTTAAAAATAAACCATTAAGAAAATCATAAAATACGCATCTTAACATCAGAGCAAAGACAAGTATATTTTTAGGAATGTTTTTTTCTAGAAGCTATACCAGAATAACACGACATGCATTGTTTTCGCCACGGTCATTAAAGAAAGAAGAATATCCTTGCAACAATTACGTTGGCTGATGTGTATTTTCCATACGGCGAAATTGCCCCATCTGCTTGTGGGTTGATTTTTATTGGCTCACATGCCAATTCGGTAAATAAAATCCGTTATATTGCCCGACCTTTTTCGTCCCCTTTTGTTTAAGAGACAAAAGCGTATAGTGTTCGCGAAAAAAAAAATATAAGACTTGGTACCCTTGGATATTTCAAGACCTTTTTTTTGATGCATCGATCAACTACTGCCATTAACTTGGTCGATTTTAGGAGCGCGCGGATAAAATTTATTTTGACTGATGTATGTATGTTGTGTTTTTTGCGGAACGGCTATTGTTAAAACCGATCAACTAGCATCTGTTAAAATATGTTTAAATGAAAATAGATTTCGTAGAAACAGTATGCGGATGGCGCGTACAGTATTTTGGTATCAATTGACATTTAAGACCGTTAAAATTTATTGTTATTATACTATTTTTATAGTTTGCGTAAAGCCCATGTAATAAATAAAATTAAAAGTAGTCCACAAAAATATCTCTTCTCAATATTGATATTTAGACTACATTTCCGCAATTAGATTTATTTGTATGTGATTTTAATAGATTCTGGGTCATAAAGTTACGGCCTAGCTATAATTAGGAGTATTGGCGGGTAGAAATTGATTTAAAACTAAACTATATTGTATAGGAGTATGAGATGTCTATTATCATTGTAAATATTTAATAACTTTTTTTTGTATTGGTAATAGCACAGACAAGGTAACATCAGACTAAATGCAATTTATTGGAAGTCCGAAAAGGAGGCAAAGGGCCTGCTTTGCTTTCCTGTCAGCAGTAACTAGCTCTATGCGCCATACGATGGCGCCACAAAAGCAGTGAATTTATGCGCAACGTTGCCAACAACTTCTATGATTTTTTATCTATTTATATTAATGCATCTACAGTATATAAGTAACTATTTTTATTGTGTCCCACAAATGCTTCTCATTCCTAGCCCTTCTTCGAATTGCCTCCAGAGTTCGAACGAAAGGTTCGTATCTATATCGTGTATCTACATGAAATACATTACGACGGAAACTGGCAACATTGCACCGTACTCGGATTACGTTATTATGGTGATGTTAGGCGCTCTCTTGCTCCGTTTTGAAATTACGTGTTAGAGCGAATAGTGGCGACATCCAGTGGAATTTTTATAATCATTCTAGTCGCCCTATCCAGTGGATAGTCTGGTATAGTTATTTTGTCTGTGGTAATAGTAATAAATGTTTAACATCAAAGTGATCCACGAATATTGGAGATTAGAGATTTATTAAACGGTTTATAAAATTATCAATTATATTCTGCAGCATTTGTTCCGGTATTGCGGGATTTTATTATGTAGCCGGTTGAAGATCTTCAAGAGGTTGTGATTTATTTCAGTATACCCTATGTTTTAAAAAAATCCCCCAACAAGAAATCAGATTTGGTTAGATCGGGATCTCGTTGGCCCGCCAAATCACCATATCGTGAAATTGATCGCCGAAGAAAAACCTCTCTTTGCTTTCCGTAGAAATCCTTGCCGTATGACTTCTACATCTTGTTGAAAATCTTCTGCTAACGATAGACGATTTGTGGGATACTACAGATGGTAAGCTATATACTATATATGAATAATGATGGAAATATCGCTAAACTCAGACGTATCGAAGGCTTTCAATGCTCTCATATTTTGATTCATAAGCTTGAATACTACGGAATTAGAGGACAAGCATTACATTTGCTAAAATCTTTCCTCACGAATAGAGTCCAATTGACAGAATGACGAGAATCCAGCTCCAAGCTTAGCAGAATGGTAATGATCAACCGGTACAAACGGAAAATCATCACGCGCTACGTTGTTATGTTCAGAATTTGAAAGGGCCAAATCGAGAAGTCTCTCATCATAATTGGCAACTGAGTGGTATTGCTGTAATGAGATCGTACCACACAGAGATGAAAAGGCAACACATTTAGAACAAAGTAGCCGATCAACTATAAGACGAGGAAAATTAAAGTCACCCAGTATAATAACGGGTTCATCAATGAATAAGGCTTCAAAGCTGTCACAGAAGAATTGAATGTTCTGTATATACCAACAACATAAAGGGTTCTAGTGTACAAAGTACACTTACAGGCAACAATATCGACTGCAGGTACAATAGATGTAATAACAGATGTGTATTAGTGTAAGGTATCTCATGAGATAGAGCTATATACACGCTATCATCACGACAACGATCCACCAACGCAAAGCGCCTATCACATCTAATTATATTGTAATAAGATGGCAAAAGTTCGGAGTCATTAATGGGAGGGGACACCATGATGTAAACCAATGTTTTACCATTTATGTTAATGGCTTATCGTCAAATGTTATCAGATGTGCTTATTCGCAGATGACACATCTCTCCTGGTACAAGTATCCGATTCTGAAGAGCTTGACGAAAATTCCACATCAGCGTTGAAGAGCGCAGAGGTGTGGTTCGCTGCGAATAACTCAAAAGTAAACGTGGATAAAACACAAAACCTACCACTTTCAACTAATAGTTCTCAACCTAAAATAACAAAATTTCTATGTTCACAAAAACAAAAACGCACTTACCTTAAATGGGGACCACCATAATTATAACACATGACTCAATATGCAGATTATTGGGGAAGCAAGCTTTGCAAACACCTTACGAACACCTTCAGGGATCTCTGCCCCAATGTCTTCAAACGGAGTGTAAAGAAAAAATTATTGGAGCACCATTATGGGGAAGGCTTCCTGAAGGATGGGGCATGAAGACATAACCTTGAATATCTGGTCGCTCTTTATTGTTTGTTCTTTACAATTTCTACACTTTTATTTATTTATTAAGTTACTACCTGTAGGCATACTATCCCACGTATTCTAATTGACAAATTTCAGTAATGGTTTTATTACAAATATATATTATATTATTATTATTATTACTAGATATAAATGGTGTGACTTGAAATCCTAAAATAATCTAGATTACGTCCGCAAGTCTATTGACGTTTTACAAATACAGAGGCTGTGTCGCTTCCTTTTCGCAGAAAGCTATATATAAATTAGAAAAGCGTCCACTCCAATTAGCAAAGGAAGAATTGACGCAAGAAAATTTATAGCGTGTCATGCCAATATTTACGATCATAAAACAAGTACATTCCGATGTCAAATAATCGGTTAGTTGTATTTCCGGGCATTGTTGCAAAACAAATTAGGCTGTTCACTGCTAGTTTTTGCCGGTTCCTGTAATTTTATGTTTTCCTGTTATACGTGCGGTTTACAAGCGATGAAAGTCTAGTATGGTAACGAAGAAATTACAGCTGTCAGGTTATGTTATTAAAAAAAATCATTATATGGTCCGTTCGTAAAGCATAAATTCAATATTCTTTAGGTATTTATTTGTAAAGATCGTTTGTATACAGGTGAGCTGCTTTTAATGTTTACTGTAGGGATTTCAGAACTAATCGATTTTCTACGATTTATTTTTAGTCTTTTTAGCAAAAGTATAAAAGAAAAAAAAGAGTTGTAGCTACTTAAAAGATTTACAACGTGACTTGCTCAAGTTTTTATTTGGTAGTGAAGTTATGATATCAACCTTTAATTTTTTCTTAAATACAAATCACCTATGGTATAAAAGGTATTATTTTTTTGATAAATTTTTCGAATTATCTAACACTTAATATAGCTATTTTAAAAAAATAAAAGAGTTACCATCATTTTTTCTTTTAACATTAGAGTTTATTTGTAGAAATGATCTTTTACTAACAAACATAAGAAATAACACCACGATAAATTAAGGAATAGTAGAATCCAAAAATAAAATACTGATAATTTAAATCCATTTAGCAATGTAAAATCAAAGATATTTATAATAATTTTAGAAACTTCTGACCAATACATAAATTACATTGATTTAGAAAATAATTTGTTGCTTTCCCAAGTAGCTTTCAAAAGTTCTTGCTCAGATTTTCCAAGATTCTCCACTGTTAGATGCAATCTTCATAGATCTTTATAGTCTGTTTTTTTTTTACTGTGCCTCATACATAAAAAATCTAAAAGAGATAAATCAGGGGATCGAGGTGGCTGTGCAACTTGTCTTCCTATCCACTTGTTTGTTTTTTCTTTGGTCTACTAAGGAACTGTTGGATAACCAGTGTTCAGACACTTCGTATATATTTCTCAGTGTTATTTTTTTATAAAATTAGTCAAATGCCCTTTTTAAATTATTATGTAAACTTGTAATCTTTAGATAACCCCTATTTCACATGTTTTTATTTATGTATTTGTTTTCCTTTACTACTCAGATCATTATTTTTTACCATTGCCTCTTTCGCACTCCCATAACGAAACCACTTTCGTATTACTTCGTTATGGGGGCTGTCACTGCTCAAGGTTTTTAGCGTCTCTCCTCTATCTCTTTTGCTGTCAGTATGCCTCTGACGACGACGTACATCGGAACCCACAGCGCTGCCTGCGTTAGTGACGCGATGAAATTTTCAATTGTAAAAGATACCCTCGTGGCCGCCTTAAACGTATCGCGGGTTTGAGTCCATCTTACGCATGCAAAAAGTGTATGTTCTGGGGTGTTGCTGTGTCCACAATATATACAGCCGAAAGCAGCCATGCCCAGACAATGCGTGTGTCGTATAGAAGTTCACTTCTTCCGTGTCCCTATCTAACCAAACTTTGATGTTCGGGATCAAGGTATGTGTCCACCTCGCTTTAGAACTCACGTTCCATTTGGCCTGCCAGTCACTCAGCAACTTCTCCTTAGCATCTCTCGTAGTCATGCCTTGACGGATGTTGTGTCTTGCCTCCACCTGAAGATCTATTGGCGGCACCCTAGCTATTCAGACCATTCTAAATTCTCGCGTAATAACTTAGATCTACATTTACTCTGTAATTATAATTAAATTTGTTATTTCCGTCCTGAACCTTGTCTATTTGCCCAAACATAAATTTCACCATACTATAATATTTATTTTTTGTCACTTCATTGATACATTATATTATATCGTATCGTAGAAGTTTAGTCTCGCACTATTAAACTATCATCTCTTTCAAGCAATGACTAAGAACACTGCTAGGGCGCGAGCCTGATAAACATAACCAACCCTTAGCGTTAGAAGCACACAAATATAATCCATCTGACAAAATCATACACGTTCCTCATCCTTCCGTCGTAATACTGGTTAGAATTTATACTTTTACTTTCATTTTATATTTTGAATAAAGTTAATTTTAAGCGGACTCTGTGTGTATGATTAAATCACTGTAAAGAGGCAAAGAACAGAAGTGGGGCACGATAATACGGAGCCTTATTCAAGAAATAAATTATGTAGTCTCTGAAATGTAGCTAGGGACGGTTGACCACATCCAAAATAACGCTGCAAATAATGTTTCCGGGATTGCACAGTATTTTTGTTACATAAGATGTAACCATATCACGGTTTTCTTCGATATACACCATAAACGCCAGACTACATATACATGAATCAGGCTAAATTTCATTTCATATTATTTTGTCTTTTTATGGTTATTATAGAATTTAAACGTAAATCGTGTTTACCTATATAGTTGTCCAATTTTTCTGCGTCATAAAGCATATTTTGTTCATCATTGTATGAACTACGTATTTTGCGTACCTCGAAAACAAAATTTTTGCATTAAAATGTCACTTTTCTTGACGGCACCAATTAATATTCTCTTTCATTTGTTTTGCCCCTTAGGGACCGGCACGTTTGGCAGGGTTTTGTTATGTCGCAACAAATCGACGGACGAGTATTTCGCAATGAAAATTTTAAATCTGGCGGACGTCATAAGACTGAAACAGGTGGAACACGTGAAAAACGAGAAGAACATCTTATTGGAGATAAGACACCCGTTCATCGTAAACCTGTAAGTTTACTTTAATTTAATAATATATTTTAACTGCTGTTTTTGCATTGGTGTTTCAATGTTTGTATTTTCTCGTATTACGAATATTCTTCAGGAATTTTAATGGAAATTCAGGGTTAACTTAATATTAATAAAGTAAATATAGACACTGTATAGGCGATAATATATCTTTGGAAATGGGCAGTACACAGTCTAAGCAATTTAAATTATTATAATTTACAAAGCAATATAGGAATAAGTGGAATAAAAAATTGACTTCCCTTCATTCCTATCCGTGTTGATGCTCGAATAAAAAAGAATTTTATGTTTGCACATTTCACCGGCCTCAGAACTCGTTTTTTCAAATAAACCGTCCGATGTATAAAATTGATTTATTGGTTACTGGATGTGATCTCTACGTTACGCATAGTAAACAGTTTTTCTATAGCTCTTAGAACGTAAACAGAATGTATCTGACATGTTTTGAGATGTCCGTTGTATGATATTAAATATCGAGCGTTAGTATAATGTAACCACTTCACTTAGCTTCCATACCTTTGACTTTTGTTGTCCCACCTTGACTACGGGCATCAACCTAGGCCCAAGTTAGGTTACCAGTAACAAAATTAATTAGTATTTACGGAACACATAAAAAATCAAATGAATTTTAAATGTTAAACATTATCAGTCAAAACTATTGGCCTACTCGAAGATACAGTGTTTCGGTTGAAATCGTTTCACCAACACAAACCTATGCGCAATGAATCAGAATCAACTTCTTCGCCTGGAAATTTTTGTGTAAATTGTTCCATCCACGAACTATCTGGATTTCTAGTTCTACTACGGGAATATGCCATTGGAATAAAAGCATCTTGTTCACTTGTTAATGTTATCATGTAACAATGCATAATCTTGCTTAAAATTTTATGGTCAAAATTCTGCAATATTGCAATATATTTAAGCAAGTTCCCAACAAATAAGCAATTTCAATGTGTTGCTCACAGGGTAACATCGCAAACAATTTCGTAATAACCTAGTTACAAACAATAGATGGATAAGTAATAGTTTAATAGAATTAATATAACAATAAAACTTTGTTTTGTATGATTGTATTGTGTTATACATAATTCAGTATTTATTATCTCTGGTATTTTGGTACATACATTTGTAGATTATCGTTAAGACTAAACTCATTATCTCCATAAAACCTGTGGAGTTTTCTAATCGTTCCAGGTCAAAGTACAACATATTTATTATACAATATGCATTGATGAAAAACCATCAATATTATTGTCGCGGGTTTATCACAATGATTTCTGAGTGTTTCTTAATATAACTTTGTTATTCGAAAGTCTTTATTTCATGGTCATGTGTTAAAAAATACTTTTTATGAAAGATGGTGTGCGAACTCCCCCAATAATACATTTCAGTACAAACTTGTGAGTAAACAAAGTTATTTTTGTAATTGTTTGAGAATTGATTTTCCTTTGTAATTGTATACAATGTCTTTTGGCGAATGCGTTTTTTTCAACGTCGAAATGAAGGATGTTTAATTGTAATTTTAAAATAATTGCGAATCAATTTTCACGTCGGTAAATTTTTGATATATATATATATATGTATGTATATCAACACATCCAACTATCAAGGTAAATAGGAAGGTAAAAACTTAGGATACATTGGAACACAGTTCTGTTGTCCAGAGCTTTGATGTTAGCGAAACTGTTTTGGTGACCTCAATTCGACTATTAATGATAATGTTGAAAAGAACCAGATGTGCGTGAAAGATTAATGTTTCGTGGTCTATTTCTGTTGATCTGGAATCGATAATACCATTTTGAAAAGATTTTTTCTTCGGCAATTTCAGTCTATTTTTATAGCGGATATTAGAATAGTTCCAATATAGGATCCTTTATGTTATTATGAATCATTTAAACTGATGCTTTCTATTTCAGACTTGGTAGTTGATAAAGCAAATACACTATAAAAAAAACAAGGAAGGGTGGTTATTAGAATATACTTAATGGTATCAATTCACAAACATTGCAAAATAGTAGATTTAACATTGTGTATAGAATTTATTTTTAAATCGTTTACAATCATACAAATTTGTCTGGTTAAAAAACTGGATGTCATACAAATGAAGTTATTAATGAAAAGAACTTGTTGTGGAATTTAAAGTCTTTGGGAAAGAAATACGTACGAGGTGTGTAAATGAGTAATGAGACTGGTATTTTTAAATATTTTTATTTGAATATAATTACAATGGAAAATACAAAATAACTCGCTTGGGAAGCCACACAGCGTTGGAGACGGTTCTTCCATTCCTCATAGCAGAGCTGAAACTCGGATATTGGAATCGCCTTTAGCTGGTCGGTTACAGCCGTTTGAATGTTTTCGAGTGTCCTTTCAGAAGAGTGATGTCCCTTCAGAAGAATTTTCAATCTTGGGAAGAGGAGAAAGTCACAAGGACTCAAGTCAGGTGAATATGGAGGCTGAGGAGCCACAGAAATATTTTTATTGGGCAAAAAAACGTTTGTGGAAATTGCTGTGTGACAAGGCGCATTGTCATGATGCAGGATCCAATCGTTCTTGATGTTTGGTCTCACACGC